>JACEGR010001541.1:0-163146 GCA_014170235.1 Listronotus bonariensis | reverse complement strand
CTAATTCCTGAAGAGTGATGAAGAATTTGTGTTGTGTTCCCAAATAAAAGTCTTTCTTCTCTTCATAATTTTATTATTATTATTATTTGCAAAATCCAAATTTTTATAATAGGCCCATACAACAAATGCCATATTTTTCACCAAATCCGCAATTTCCACTAGGACGTATAAATGTACAACCGCGTCAAATTCAAAATAAACATTACCCGACAAATCGACAAGTTTTTGGTTCACCCAAAAATGTTTTTAAACCAACACCCACAAATAAACCGGAATTGATGTCCGTCCGATCAAGTTATACCATGCCAAATCACAATAATAATAATAATAATAATTCAAATCAATCAAACCATTTGAAACAAACCGGACCTAGAAATTTCATATCACAAGAACTTTATCAATTTGACCAAGACGACCAAAATACGCAAACTGACGTCACTCAAACTGACGAACAATCTTATACACCTAACAATTCAAATAACACCGAATTTCAAGTTGAAAACGAAAATATATATAATAATTACGAATATTACCAAAACCCGGAAATACCTATCAATCAATACGAAAATTTTGATAATCAATATAACACCGATTTTTCTTATTTAAATTACAGTCAAAATGAAATTTATCAAGAACCTAATGATTCACAAAATTTTTGTTTAACGAGCCTAAACCTTTTGGAACTTAGCATCTGAAATGCATACCGAAATTAATAACTGTCTACCATATATCGAAATAAAAATCCACCTATCAAACTTTTAATCGATACAGGTTGTTATCACTCAATACTTAAACCCGCTAATGTAGAAAAATATTATCCCGAAAAAATTTATCATTTTCCAACAATTATAAAAACTGGTACAGGAGAAAAGAAAGTACGTTTTAAAGCCGATATTCCTGAATTCTCAGAATTTAAAAGTAACACCGATATTAAATTTATTCTTTTCGATTTTCATAAATATTTTGATGGATAATAGGTTTAAATGAATTAAAAAGATTTAATTTGCTTATTGATCTTTCTAATAAACAATTAATAAGTAAAAATTTAAATATTCCAATTTTATATCGACAGCTGCAAAACGAAACATATAACATTACAGTTAACGCCCACAAGGTTATTACCGCGAAAATATCAGTATTGTATAACAACGGAGACGTGATAATTCCCGAAAACACAATTAACAATCTTTATTTTCCTGAAACTTTAAGTATAGCAAAAAATGATTTCGCAGAAACATAAATCTCTAACTACACTGATAAAAATATAACAATTAATACCAGAACTAACCAAAACCCATTAAAGTAACACCATTATCAGATATTCAAAAACAAAATAATAAATTGATATCAGGTAATAAAATTAAAAATTATTCAAAAACAAATAAAACTAATTTCTTCAATAAAACAGAGATCAACGCGATAGAAAATGACTCCACTATTGGCAACCCCGGAGATATTAACGACGAAGTAGAAAAATATATACGCGAAGAAGAAAATAAAGAGATAAGCTCCGAACAACTTCAACAAATTAAAGACATTCTTGGCCTAGAAAAAAAAAGCAACCACCGAAAAATTAAAATAATCTTAGATAGCCAAATACGAAATCCTAGAATTTCAGATTCCGATACTGTTCATTCAGCAATCTAAGATCCAATATTAAATATACCAATAACCGAAAATTGCTTAAATATAGGTACAAATCAAATAATTTTTAATTTAAAAGAAAATAACCATTACCATATTATAAAAAGTAATCCGTTGCAAACAAAAACAAGATACACGGTTTATTTAACGCAAAATTATAAAGAAGAAATTATAAAGTTTTTTAAAGAATATTTAAGCCCTACAAAATTATATTGATTGTATGTCAAAAATTCCGAAAATAATTTAGCTTATCAATTAAGTGTCATATTACCAAATACTTTTAAAAATCACTCGTATAAATTAGTTTTATCAAAATTATTTTTAAATGACATTACCGATGAAAATAGACAAAAAGAATTAATTACTTATCATCATAATAAATATCATCGTGGAATTAACGAAGGACTTTTATCACTGAAAAAACTTTATTATAATAGGAGTGGATATTTAAAAGACCAAGAAGCGCTTTTCATGATATCATAGAGAATAAAATCGAATATTTAACGGTAATATAGTTTCAAAAACAAAATTTATTTATTTTATTCTGATTTTTGTCGATTTAATTAAATTTGATTGTACTTTGTCTTGTATCGAAACAACTAATTTTTTTTCCTTTTTTTTAATTATGATTTTAACTTACGCTTTATTTTTATTTTTGTTTAATTCTGGCTTCAAAATGAGCCATAGTTTTTAAAGATTATTTAGTATGTAAGTTAGAGAATGTTGATTTATACATGAATGGCTCTATTGAGAATAAGTATTTATATGGTTTTGTATTTAATTTTATATATATCTATTGAGGTTTATGTATAAGTATTATTTAGATTATTTAGATTTGTTAATATGTATTTTTTCATTTAGATACGTTGTATCTCCCTTATTTGTTATGTTTTTAGTTACTCCTTTTTTCTTTTTGATGATGGGTGGTGGATTAATGGAGTACCCACGCGCGAAATATTTCTTAGTGGGTTATTATATTTATTTACCACTGATCATTTAAAATTAGTTTTTATTCTTCGCATGTATCATTTATTGGTAAATAAATATTATTATTATTATTATTATTATTATTATTATTATATGAAAACTGACCTTACTGAATTTATAAATAATTGTGATACATGTCAACAAACAAAGTACAATAGACATCCACCTAAAATAAAATTTGCTTTAACACACTCAACACAACCCTTAGAATCCATGTGTATAAATATCAAATTTCCTACGATAATTGACGTATTTTCACGTTACGCACAAGCGTACCCGCTTGAAGCAACTTGTACGGGAACTTATTTGGAAACACAACACAAATTCTTCATCACTCTTCAGGAATTAGCTGAACTGGTGAAGTTTCAACTCTTTGAACTGGAAGAAAAGGACATAGTAAGTTCCCTTCTTTTCTTCTCTTTTCCTTTTATTTTTTTGTGTCTTTCTTTTTGATTTTTTTAACATATTTATGTACATATATATATTTTGGGTCGTTAATTTATTTTATATAAAAAAAGAAGTGCCTTGTTTTTTCATACTGTGTGTGCATATTTTTTATTATTTTTAAATTTGTATCCTTATTTGCATTTTATCATGCCTGCCGATACGACTGGTGCTAGTGGCCAAGCCACAAATAACGAGGTAAAAATGTAATTTTTGTGTTCTTTAATTAATAAATCTTCTGATGGGAATAGGTCTGATTTATACGAATTCATTTCAAATTGTGATTGTGCCTTTGCATTTGCTAATAATCATCAAAAAGAAGCTTTAATGGCTTATACAATTTCTAAAATGACTAGGAGTGCTAGAGCTTAATTAAGGGATAAAACAATTAATACATGGGATGAATTAAAGTTATTGCTAGTGCAATTATATTCTGATAACAAGCATCACACTCAATTAATGGAAGAATTAAATACAATAAAACAAAATGTTTTATCATTTTAGACACGTATAGATAAGTTAGGCACTAGGCTTTTAAACTATTTAACATGCCCAAACAAAGACGAAAGGATCGGTAGAGTGCAAACTATAAAAGAACTTTCTACTCAAAGAATTATATTACATTCTTTACCGGATATTTCAAGATTTCTTAGGGGCAAAGAACCTCGAAGTCTTTCCGAGGCACTGCTTTAGAAGAGGAAAGGGCTCATCAAATATCTAAATATAACAAACCTTCCCATCATCATACAAAATTTTGTAATTTGTGTAAAACAAAAACGCATAATACGATGCTTTAAGAAAAATCAGACGGTTCATTTTAATAAACCTACAAATAATGGTTTGGTAAATTCAAAGAAAAACGGAGAAAATCCGAATTCTATTAAAACCTGTAATTATTGTAAAAAATTTTGTGCTAAATGTCCCAAGTCGGCTATTCCATTTTTTGTCCAGGCAGGATCTGCGACCCCAAGACCAAACAACAAACAGGGATAACAAAATAAACGGTTAGTTGTACTGCACCCACAAATCCAGTTATTTTTTTCATACATTTCCATTTTAAACTTTCTAGATTTACCCTTTGTGGTCTGAGTTAAATTAATTTCAGGTATAGGTCTTCCCGCGTTTTTTATCTCAATTTTCTGCTCCAAACTCAAAGAGCTAAAGTTATTTTTTAAATACTCCACAGTCACATGAGTCATACTATCCATTTTTGCTTAAAACTAAACTTAAAACATACATAAAAAAATCGAACGCAACCCCAATTACATCATATAATACACGCGGATCAACGGAAAATGGTAGCTGGCGCACAAAAAAGTGTGCGCCTTTTCCGCTTAAAATTGCAATAACCCCGCTATACCCCGCACCCAGAATAGTGATGAAAAACGTCGTACATCCCGCCTACATGATCGCACGTGCGACCGTCGCGTGTCGCTTGCAAATTACCGTCACCCGTCGAGCCGTGTCGGGAAGCCGTCGCAGCGAGAGAGCTGCAGCATTAAGTTTGGTTTGACGGTATACGGTAAAAGATTAGGGAGGCTCAGACTTATTTGAAAAATAATTATTTTATTAAATGGATGTTTTTTTAATTTTTTGGGGATGCACGTGCTCATGTGCTCCTACAGTAGAGCCGCCACTGACAAAGGTAGACATAGACAATTAAAATTATATTTTAAAAACATTAAACTAATAAAATAAAATCATGGGATACGCACCTTGAAAACATACCTTTTATATTAGATATTTATTAGATATTAATGCATCTGTTTTGTTGGTAGTCGGCAGGATAAGAATTTTAGTTGATTTTTTTATTAACTTAAAAAATTGTGTAAATACGGTTTCAAAAAATGTAATCTTAATCCTATGTAGTGCAGATAATTATGTTATGTTTGAGATAGATACTTTTATTATTTTATTAAATTGTAATAAATTTGACTTAAGTTTTCAATGTCTTTTTGTTGTTGACACAATTTTTTTCTATTTTTATGTGGATCATTTCCTTTACCATTAGTTTTTGGTATTTTTTATCTTGATCAAGTATTTTTGTTTCTGTGTAATTAAAAGAATGTTTTGTTTCTATTTCGTGTTTATGTAAAGCTGTAAATGCATTTTTATGGTATTTGTGACCATTTAATCTGTTGTTTAGATGTTGGGTAGTCATACCAATGTATTTTTTGGACAATTAGAGCAAGGGATGGAATAAACGACATTTGATTTTTTCTTTTGGGGTGTTTGACTTTTTAATCTTGTAAAAAATTGACTTATTAAGTTGTGTCCTTTGTGACATACTATAATATTGTGTTTATTTAAAATATATTTAATTTTTTCCGACAAATAGTTTGTGTATGGCATGGCGATATAATTTTTATTTTCTAAGTTGTCATTTTTGGCAGTGAAGGGCTCTTTATTATAAAATTTTTGAATTTGTTTAATAATTTTATTAATTAGTGGTAATGGAAAATTATTGTTTTTTAACATGTCTCTTACTTTATTTAATGTTTCTTGTCTGTATTCAGGTGATGTCAACTGAATTGCCCTGTCAGCTAGGCCCTTTATGACGCTATGTTTTTGATTAGATGGGTGGTTTGAATTGTAATTTAAGTACCTCCCAGACCAGGTTGGTTTGGTGTACCACATTGTTTTAAGTTTAGGGCTGTCAACATTTCTTATTATAGTCAAATTTAAAAAATTTATTTTATTATTTATTTCAGTCTCCAGAGTAAATTAAATTTTTGGGTGAGAAGAATTAAATTTGTTAAGAACTTCATAAATTTGATCTTCTGGGACAGCTGCAAGGCAATCATCGACATACCCTTTAAAGAATAATATTGGAATACCCAAATTACGCATGACATCCTCCTCTAAGTATTCCATGACTAATTGCGCAATTGTTGATGATATTGGAGCGCCCATTGCACATCCGTCAATTTGTTTGTAATTATATATATATATTTGCTTGGATATATCCTTGGAATGCACCCTTGTGACGCGCATACGTATAATAACGGCTTCCGCTCTGAACATTTGGCAGTTAAAATACTTTTTTAAAATCGCCTAGTAGTAAAATACGAAATGCTACTCTCCTGCAACCTTTTACATTTTATGTGTAGAGGCCCTGTTGAATTATCTTTCTAATACCCTCCGTTAGGAGCTCGTGTCCCAAAAATGGGTAAATTTATATCAGTTATTTATTTAATTTTAAAAGAATATCGTAACGAAGTTACTAATTTTTAATTTTATTTTTAGTTATTATATTCATTTTTCTTAAGTCCGTTATTTTTCATAGAAATTGACCGGTTCTTTTTGTAAAATATAAAGCAGATCTCGGAGATTATGTTTGCATATTAAATCCTGTACGCGAACCCGCGAAATAACTAATTGGGGAAAACAAAATAACCGTACTGCCGAATCTCGCATCGGAGATTCCCGCGATACCCCGTGAAACTTGCAGTCCCACTGCCGTAAAGCCTGCGATGACGCGTCGAGAGTGGGGAGATCGTATACTTAAGCCGCTACGCGCGGTACCATCGACAGAACCTCACATTCTCGAAGACCGACTAGTCGACAGCAGAGCAGCGAACGGGACCAGCCAGAGATAGTAAGCACCTTTTTATTACAGGACGACTTGCTTTGCAGGTGCAGGGTGCGTGGAGAAACGACTAGGGTGGCAGAGTCTTTATACTGTTTGTCCGGTTTCAACGTGTAGTGGGCTCCCGGTTGATACCTGGTTCGGGTCTATGCTGGCGACTCACCCCATAGACCCTCTCGTCCTCTTCGATACTAGTGTATGCGCTCTCCCTGCTAGTGTGCGTTCGTAGTATTCACGCACCTGACCATCGGAAAAAGCAAGAAGTCTGATAAACAGCTGTCATTATCTGTTAGGTCCTTGGTGTAATTTTCCTACCCGTTCCCCACTTTCCGTCGAGTAATAACCGATATATTTACGACTCCGCGACCAAATCATTAGGGGTTGTTTGGATTTGAAATAGGACATACGACGCACATTACCAGGTTGGGTTTTATTTAGGTTTAGGAATTATATTTAAGAACTAGGTTTGTATGTAATAAACACGACCTCAATATATACGCGGTATAGTGGACCCTTTACCACTTTAAATAACTAAGGGTGGCGCCCGAGATATTTCTACAAATGCCCCAAGAACGATAGTTTTCCGTAACCGCGGAAAATTACCGTTACAATATAACATTTTTTTAATTCAAACGATTATGTAGTAACGTAAAAGCGCGTACACATCTGGCGAACGCATGTGGCCGAAGCCTTGCGATCGAATTAATTCGATGATTTCGACAATCGACGGAAAATTTCCTCTGCCGTCCAGATTTGGTGAACGAATTCGTTTGCAGTCATTCATTTCAGTTTTGCGGGTATTTTTGGCGATTCGTGAGGCACAATTTATTTATGTGATGAAAATGGTAAAAAATGGCTTCCGATGAGGATATAATCGTACGTTGTATATTATTATTAGTGAGGCGGGGGCCGAAATAGTAAAAAAACCCAAAAACAACGAGAACGGCGCTGGTGGACAACATCACTGTTCAAAAGCAGAAGTCGGTATAAAGGGATAGACTTAATGACCTAAAAGCTAAAACAGAATACGAACTTTTTCAAAATTTTTGTAAAATAAAGTCTACTGATTTTGAATGACTATTTGACTACAATAGAAAAAAAAACCCAAAAACAACGAGAATGGCGCTGGTGGACAACATCACTGTTCAAAAGCAGAAGTCGGTATAAAGGGATAGACTTAATGACCTAAAAGCTAAAACGGAATACGAACTTTTCCAAAATTTTTGTAAAATAAAGTCTACTGATTTTGAATGACTATTAAATGAAATCGGTCCAAAAATCGCAAAAGAAGACACAAAGTTTAGAGAAGCAATACCGCCAACAGAAAGGATGTTAACCCTACGATATTTAGCTACTTGTGACTCATATACAAGTCTAATGTATACTTTCAAAATTTCAAAACAACTAATTTTAAGAATAATACCAGAAGTTTGCTCTGCCGCAATTTGACAGGAATTATATTAAGTAATGCTTCTACGGCTGCATCAAAAACCTGTGATTTCTGACTGCTGCTTTTTATACATGCTACTGGTACACCACCGACTTCAGACTGTGTGGCAAAGAAGTAAACTTTGTGATCTTGCGTATCACAATTTCCTGTAGCATCTACAAACATCATTTCAGAAGCCTGACGAATTTTTTGAGCTCTTTGCATAAGTGGAGTGCATATTGCAACGGCATACTGATTTTCTACCTTTACTATTTTAAACAGAGTCCCTTGTTGCAAAGATAAAATTTCTTCTAGTTTTTTCAACATATCGGGACCAGTTCGGTTTCCATAAAGCTGCTTAAATTTTGTTTGCCAAATATTTGCAACGTCTTTTTTGTCGGAAAATATGAGCGATCGAAGAATCTCTCTCTCATTATATTTAGAACCAAGTTCCGACATTTTTTTCATATAGAAGGTGTGATATGCCGTTGACCTTTTTCGAATAGACCTATTATTTCTTGTTTCACATTGGTGTTTAACGGTCTTTGTCTAAGAGCCTCCACTACATCGTGCCTGTGATTGTGCATGCCACGAAATTCTACCGTGCATGGGTAAAACGTTGAAGTTTCATAGTTAAAGTGGCTGGACAATTCAAGTTTCTTGAGTTTTTCTTCCTGATATTTTCGTTTTTGAACACCTTGTGTTATAATGTTAATAATATCGCTTAAAAAGATTGCGACAACGTTCAGTACACTTAAACGTTTTATTTATGCTCCAAGTTACTTTATTTATTTCCTGAAGGTCCATAATCCACTTCTGAAATAAAAAAGGTATAATAGCTAGATCCTATTTTGTCACTTGTTACGCAATGATTGATTGCATCTTAAATCTTTAAACACCGCACAGCTATTTCGCTTGGGAATCGGATTCACACGCGGCAAGAATAGGCGTTGTGAAAGCCCGGTGAACTGACGTGGGATGGGAACGCTCTTCTCTCTCTCAAGATTTTGTTCCCTTCTCTCAAGCTCCAGAATCGGCTCCCTGGTCGTGCCACTAATTTTGAAAATAGCTTAGAGTATAACGACAGTAAGCGTAAAAATAGTATTCTGGTTTTAGTTTTTCAAAAATAAATTATTTATAGGCAGTGCGTGAAAGCTATTAAGATAAGTTTTAATTAGATCAATTTCGATGTCAAATTCTGATAACAGTTAAAAGAAAAGAAATGATGAAACTATTTTTAATTGAATAATTTCTAATTATTTATATATATCTTAAAATTAAATAAAAATTGATCAATAAATGATTTAAAAGCAAAATTGTGTTTTATTATTTTATACATAAAAAAATGAAGGTATGGAAAAAAAAAGAAATTTGGCAAGACAAGTTATTATAATATAAAGGTTTCATTTCTCAAAAACTTGACCTTGGACTCTGATAGCAGGATGGAAATTGGTTCCAGGTAGTCGATGTCTTCGTAATCATGGAATGGGTCGTAACTTTTTGTTGGACGGTCAGTTCCCGTCATGCCATGGTCGTCTGGAAATCGTGTTTCTGAGGCTTCTCCTGGGTCGGTGCTGGTGGTGACAATTTGGTTGTTTGTGACTTGGTTATGCTGCAGGCTATTTACGCAGATTACTGAACTGCTGTTCATGCTCCTTAGCCAACATCGGCGAATTAAGCGTAAGAGGGGCACTCTGTAGGACTTGCAGAAGCAACATAGACCAATTATAGTGGCAACGAAACCAAGAATACCAAGAAGTATATTGTACCATTTTAAGTGAGGTAACTGAAAGGAGTTGTTGATGCTATGGGTTAATTCGGCATCAAACTGTTCCAATTTGCTTTGAGCATGATGTAATTCGTTTAGATTTAAATTAGTTAGATTAATGGGTTCCATATTTTCTAGTATTCCTGTTTATCAAGACAACAATCGTCAGTGGTGGTATCTACTGCCGGCATGTAATTCGTGTAGTTTAAAGTTTGATTGGATGTAGCGGTCAGCAGGGTTAAAGAAGTATAACTTTGCACTTCGTTTGCAGGCTGAAGATACCTGTTTCTTGTAGGTTAGGGTCTACCATCCTATTAACATTATCGCAGTTAATGGTTGCGAAGAAATAAAGTGGAGCCATTGATTTGCACTTAGGGGATGCCATATCTCGACTTTCATCTTGGCTGTTCTTGTTTGGCAGGATGCTGGAATTTTCTGGGGTTGACCAATTTTTAATTCCGTCTCGCAAGTGGGTCGTTCTTTTACCAGGTGCGTGATGACATTGGTGCATATGTAGTCGTTGGGTGGACTTGGTTTGCATTTACTTAGGTCCTGCAGTTTGATGTTACATGTCCTTGTGTTGCTTAGTAGCAGATAAGGAACGGAGGGGTCGAGATATACATTTTTAGTTGTTAAGGCAGGAATAAGAATATAGTTGTAAATTTGGAATGTGTCTTTTGTTACCAAAGGTATTTTTATAGCAAAAATTAAAATTTTATTTGTGTATATAAGAGAAAGTCCACGAATATCAAAATATTTGTGTGCATTATTTATGTCTTCTAAAGAAAAAGGAAACTCGAGAGTTGATTAAATTTTTACTTTTAGGAGTTTTTCTCTTAAATGTCTAGGAGTAATTACAAATGGATGCAAAATATTTTGTTTACAAAAAAAAGCTGAAATTATAATATCGAATTCTTCGTTTAATTCGTTTGTTCATTTAGATAAGAGATTTGAGTGATCGGTAACAGTTTGCGTATAAGTTAATTAATTAATTCTTTTCAAAGTAAATTTGCAAATTTATTAAATTTGTCAATATTTTGTTTTAATTTTTTCTCGCTATATGCGAGGGCTTGTGCCGTTTTATTGTAATCGTTAATTGCGTCTGAAATTATGTGCACTTGTTGTTTCATCAATACTTGCATTTGTAGGTTAGATTTAGAGATATTACCAATTGCTTCCGAATAATATTTAGCGTCTTTAGCGTCAGGTATGCCAAATAGCCATTTAAAGGCATATGAGACACCGTCTATTACACCACGTTTATACCGAAATTCCGTGTTTTTAAGAATTTTCTCAAAAGTATGCCCAGTTAAGTGACAAAGTGAGTCATATTTTTCGTTAAGATTTTCGATATTATAATGTAGCAATTCTAAATTTTCTTTGCAAGAAAATAAGAAATTTTTTGATTTTATATTTTTATCTTTGTTTGGATTTATTTTGTTTTGATTTATCGGAGGGTTGGTGCATAGTGGTAACGAGAGTTGATACATTTTGGAAGTTAGCTTTAGCTTTTCTTCGTATATACTAATATTTGAGTAAGATAATAAAGTAAAATAATCTTAAGAGACTCTAGCAGAACCAATTTGATGATAAAAAATACCAGAATTTAAATTTGTTGGTTTTATTTGGTAAACTTCGAAGGTTATTAAAGAAGGGAAATTAGCAAGGATTATTCCTACTATGGCTAAGATGGCCATCTGAAATAAAAGGTTTCAATAAATTGTGATGGTAAGTGGCAATTTTATTAGTATTTAAAAGTAATTTGACGGTTTGATTATTATTTATTTAAATAATTTTATAAGGTCTTTTATAATTAGATTGCAGTTTTCTGCTTAATCCTAATTTTGGGCTTTTATTCAAAGATAGGCAAAGTCTCCTACTTTAAAATTATGAACCTTTACGTTTTTATCGTAATAAGTTTTTGAATTTTCTTTAGATTTAATAAGATTTTGGCGTGCTAATTCGAAACTTTTTGTCTTTTTAATTTAGGGTTGGAATAATACTCATCATAACTATATTTAAAATCAATTTTAGATGTTAGGCTATTTGGTATATAAGCTTTATGACCAAACATGAATTGGAAGGGCGTAAAATTTGTAGATTTATAATAGTGAGTATTATTAGTAAGAATTGCCAAAGGTACAAACTCGTTCCAATTGCTTTGTTGAGAATTTATGTAGTTTTTAAGGTAACCTTTAAGGGTAGAATGCGACCTTTCTAAAGCGCCATTTGTTTGTGGATGGTAGGGGCTAGAAAGAATATGCCTAATTTTAAAAATTTATTTAATTTTTTTATTAGTAAAGAAGTGAAGTCTGATGGTCTGATAAAATAAATAGTTTCGGGTATGCCAAATTTACAGATAAAATTTAAAAGATTTTTGGCTATTGTTCGTGATTCATGATTGGGTATAGGAATGGCGTAAGAATATTTGGTAAGGTCGTCTTGCATAGTAAGAATGAAATTATTACCTTTTTCTGTGATTTAAAGTGGACCTACGATATCTAGAGCTCATCTCTGAAAAGGTCTTTCACTAGTTGTAGTGATTTCAATGGGTGCTTTAGGATGTTTACCTAAATTTTTATTGATTTGACAAGATTGGCAATTTCTAATAAAGTTTTTTACATCCGACTTCATGTTTGTCCATTTATAATTTTTTTTACTCGTCTCTATAGACGTACCTATGTACATAAAAGCCTGAATGATCTGCTAGAGCAGATTCATAATTTTCTTTAAAACTTTGTTTGAATTCTGATTTATATTTTGGGCAAAATTTAGGTTTGTTTACTAAAATAATTTCCATTTTATTTTAAGAAAATAAAAAGTTTAATAACTCGTTAAACATATCTTGCCCTAAATTGGGGTTATATTTTATAGGATTTTTAAATAAATTTTAGTAATTTTATTTTTTAATAATTTTTCTCTAAAATTTTGTAACGAATAAAATAGATCATTATAAGTTATTTTATCAAAATGATTTAAATAAGAAAATAAAAGGTATGTTTTTTGTCGATCATTTTCTAAAAGTATAGAGTCGTATAAAGTGATGTCATTAGGGTTAAAACTATTTAAATCATAAATTGTGCTTAAATTAAAAAAATACGCATTGTTTTCGTCCAAATCTTTAGATATAAAAATAGAATTAGGAGATTTCAAAAATAAATTATCTTTAACTATTTTAATATCAGGAGTTTTTTCGTTTACATAATGAAATTTAATAAAATCGCTAAAAGATTCGGAGCTTGATGCAAAACAATTTTTTGTCAAATTAATTTGTACGGGGTTTCTCGAAAGAGCGTCTACATTAGAATTTATGCGACAACGTTTAAATTTTATTTTGTAAGAAAACTCTTCTAATTTTAATCGCCAACGAATAAGGCTACTATTCGGATCTTTACAATTAAATAGTCAACACGCAAGTTACGGGCCTGTGATCGGTAAGTATGGCAAATTTCCTACCATAAAGGTAAGGACGGAAATGCTTGACAGCCCACACTATAGCGGCTAATTCTTTTTCTATAGTTGCATAATTTATTTCGGCCTTATTAAGAGTCCTTGATGCATACGCTACAGGTAAATTTTTACCTGTTTCACCTTGAGAAAGTATGGCACCTACCGCATAATTTGAAGCATCGCCCGATTTAAGCAAAGAATAAATTCTTTGCTTAAATCGGAGTACTGTAAAATAGGGTTAGAAGATGAAACACCCCTAAAATAGCCAAAAGAGGTTTGATGTTCGCTGATCCGTAGATATGGAAAATCTTTCTTCTTTTCATTTATTATTCATAGCCAATATTATACTTTATCAAAGGACTTAAGGCAACATCATGATGAAAAAAACACTTCAAATATTTAAGAATGTCAAAGGAGCATTTTGACAAATTGTTACAGAAAGTTGAGTCAACTATTAGCAATTCCCACACAGTTTGTGAGCCAATAACCGCAGGCGAGCGTCTAGCTTGTACTCTAATTTATGGACTGCTTGATTTCGATGTTAAAGATGAGAGACAATATAAAATCATTCTATTTTACAAATCTTATAAAAATGTATGAAAAGGGTGGCGCCTTTTTAAAAAAGAATAGCCTGTATATTTTATCGTCAATTGAAAAGTCTTCTTAAAAGCCTTAAAAAATACAATATTTATTATATTTACTTTATCATATTTTGGGAAAAATAGCCATTGTTAGGAATGCAATAATAAAATGACATTTAAAAATGAAACACCCTGTATATTTTATTACTATTAAAAGGGCATTTTAAATACCTTTAAGAATTTACCAAATATAAAATGATTACCTTTAACAGTTTCGAAAATATGAGCTTCCAAATCTTAATCTGTGTATCTACTTTTTAGATTTAGATTGTCATATTTCCAAAAACATAAGAGACAAATATATCAAATGTGGTATTTTCTTAAACCTCTTTGAAATATCTTTGCAACGGTAACATAATATACAGGGTGTTTAAAAAATACCTAATGATGACTATATTTTCAAAACTATTAAAAAATAAATACATCAAATGTGGCATTTCTTATAGATTTTAAAGAGACCCTCTAACTAAAGATAAAATATACAGGGTGTTTCATTAAAAAACACAACTTTGTGTTATTACTTTAAAATAGAAAGTCAATAAAAAAATATATAGGTACGCCCCTGAATTCCACGGAAAAGTCCCTAAAACTGTTCTATTTACATTTCAAATATCAAGCAAGTTACAAGTGCCTGGCGAAATTGACAAAATTTAAAAACACTCTGTATCTATAAAACCAATTAAGTAAGCCATAAATTACTTTTACCATTAAATTTGCTTCAGAAATTAAAATCGAGATTTCGCAATCGGATTCGTTCTAACGTTAAACATTTGCTGTAATGTCTGGCCGTCAGGACGATGCCTGGCATTGTTCCTGGTACTACCGAACACGAAAAATCCAAGCAAGACGGTAAAACCAGCGAGCTTAAAGGGGTTGCGGGTACCAACAGCAACCTACAAGAGGCCTTAAATCGGTTCGGTAGCCTATGTAATACCGGTTACCGCCGAGGCTCTGTGGGGTGACATCCCGCAGGGTCGCGGATATCTCGCGTTGTCCCTAGAAGCAATGATGAGCAAGCTCCCAACAATCCACCTTGTTCGGATAGGGTGCAGGGCAGGTTGGAGGAGCAACAGGACGAACGCCCTTAAACGACCTTGGCAATGGACACGGACGCCTCACGTGGACGGGCGAACTTAGGGACGATCTGATGAATGCATATACACTCAGCGAACCTACCATTAGGGGCTATATGACACAGATGCACGCCACATGGTGCGCTAAACACCCAGAACAAAGTCATCTCTCCCAACAACGTCTTAGAGACTATGTAGCTTACCTTAACTGCTCTGGATATGTCAGAACACCAAGACAACAGGAAGCACCTTAGGACCTGGATATTCAGGATCTGGAAAAGATCCAGCCAGCGGAGAATGTGGTAATCGAGATTGCCCCCGAGAACGCCAACAACGAATTATCAAAAAGGCTTACTAACATCAACATCAAGTCTTACATATGATCTCAAGATATCGTACAAGCGAACAACGCTCTTCAGGGCTAACTTAAAAAAAAACGGATATGTTGGCACCTAACAACGCTGTTTATGAAGCTGCAAAACAACTTATTCCTAACAACCGCTCAGATAGCTTTCATCAGACACTTCGAAAGACCAAACGCAGAATTCAGCAAATTGCCAAAAAATAAATCTAACGTGAGTTATGATTAATTATCAACGGAAACCGTTTTTAAAAAATCAATTTTATTTGTTACAAGTACAAAGAATGGATTAAGAATAGTTAACTAATGTAAAATGGGTTATATTTATAAGCTCGGTATTATCTTGCTGCTGACTGGGTTTTCCGTGAACTTCTGGTACTATTCAGCTTTTACGTGCACATAACTCCTCCCGCCGAAGACGGAAACAACCGGGATACGGGGTTGTTTTCGGGAATATTGTACATACGGATGTCTTCTTTCTTCTTTCTGGACAGTGCCCTTCTCTTGTAGACTTTCCAAATTGCAAACATGATCAAAAGTATGATTAGTAAAATAATAAAAGACGTGGATAAACTCCAGGTAACAGAATAAATTTCAGTGTCGGCTTCAGGAATTTTCAATAGTTTGGCTTGTTCTTGAAGGCTTCTTATTTTGTTCAAATCGATTGATTGCAGTTTGATTGGTTCTTTCTCCAATTGATGAGGCTTGAAATCGTCGAGTTTTATTTTCGGCAAAGAAAACGGTATGCCATTGAATATATCTTCTCGATTCCAAAATTGGGTATTTTTGATTTTTATTCCACAATTTAAAGGAATATTTATTAAACTTGGATATTCAATAAATAATATTTCTTTGTTATTAAAAGTCTTTTGCACTTTAATTGTTTCATTTGCGGGTATTACCAAAATATATTGATTAGAAATTGATTTAATTATTGAACTTGTAATATGGACTTTTGTTCGCAGTTTTGATTATCGGCTTTTCGGATAAGGGAAGTCACACAATCTTCTTTGTTCGGTTCCAGCTGATTTTCGCAAAGGTGAAGGTCTTCAATTACTTGGCAGGCTTCTTCTTGGTATTGGTGTAGGTTAATGCCCAATATAAGGTAGGATAATTTAGGAATAATAATGGATTGATTGATTGGTATTGGAAAAAGTTGATATATGTCAAAATTATCATTTACAAAAATTGGTAAATGTATTGCGAATATGATTTTACCTTTTATAAATTTAACTTGTAACCCTGCTAACTGATAATAATTTTCTAAGTTCTGAAAGATTAATATTTTATCATCACCATAAAGAGTGGACAAATTAAAAATTAGTTGTTCTAATTGACTTGCAGAAATTACTGCGCTATGAAGAGTGTTTAATTTAGCGAACATAATAGCGTCTTCTAAATTATCTAAAAGGTGATAAAACTTTTTAAAATTAATTGTAAAAGCATACACGTTCGGCGCTTGAAAAGTTTCGAATATGATTTTTGGGCAATGTGTAAGAAAAAGACGGAGTAGAGCAAGAACAAACTTGGCTCCACCCTGGGCGGCTATCGCGTCGTCGTTGCGCTTATCAGTCCGGTCAAAGTTCGGTTGCAATTCTTCGCATACCAAGTACGTGTTAGCCGATCATGTTTACAATTTATTTTAACCTTTGGTACGAAGGCGGATACCGTAATAAAGTAAAAATGGTCTTCACTGTTGAACAAAAGATTAATATCATTAAATGGTATTGTCGTGCGGAGAGTGCAGAAGAAGTTGTCGGCCGTTTTATATTTGCATATCCTGATGAG
The DNA here is from genome assembly GCA_014170235.1 of Listronotus bonariensis. Taxonomy (NCBI): domain Eukaryota; kingdom Metazoa; phylum Arthropoda; class Insecta; order Coleoptera; family Curculionidae; genus Listronotus; species Listronotus bonariensis. Next base: position 145,972 of record JACEGR010001541.1, on the reverse strand, counting down.
CAAATCCCTACTGCTAAAACAATTTATAATATCTGGCATAAGTTTGAGCAGTCGGGATGTGTAAATCGATGTGCAAAATGTTCTAGTGGCGATCAGGAACCTCGTCGAACACCTGACGCTAGAATTGAAAATGAGGTCAATGTGTGTGATTTTGTGGAAATAAGTGAACCTTGTTCTAGCTCCCAAATTTCTGAAGAACTTGATATTCCAAGCCGTACAGTGCGTGATATTTTGAAAAGAAATAAGTACAAAGCCTACAAAATTAAAAACACTCAAGAGATTTTTCCAGAAGATCAAATAAAACGCATGGAGTTTTGTGAAACCCTAAGAGAAAAATTGATCAAAATGACGACTTCACAAGTAATATTTTATTTACAGACGAGTCATCTTTTTCTCTTCTAGGTCGACATAATTCTTCAGTCGTGAGATATTGCTCTCGGGAAAATCTACATTTAAGTGTGCCATTACGAACTCAATACCCGCAAAAGGTAAATGTTTGGGCTGGTATTTTAGCCAACCACATTGTAGGTCCTTTTTTCATTGATGGTACCTTGAACTCTGAGAGATATTTACTTTTATTGCAACAAAATATTATACCCGCTGTACGAAACTTGGATGTTAATTTTAATGAAATTTGGTTTTAACTAAGACGGATGTCCCGCTCACAACGCTAGACAAGTGCAGGACTATTTAACAAACACTTTTGCTGAACGGCTTATTTCCACAAGAGGTACCATACCATGGCCTCCGCGATCTCCAGATCTGACGCCTTGCGACTACTTCTTATGGGGGCTATTTGAAAGAAATTCTCTACCAACACCGACATGAAAGAGCCGTTAATTTGGACGAATTGCGGCTTAGAATTATTAATATTTCTAGGTCTATTACACCGGAAATGTTAGCAAATGTACGTAGAGAATTTTACGACAGGTTGGGATACTGTAGAAGCCCAACAAGGAGTGTGTATTTGAACACATTTAATTACTTATTAATACACAATTAAAGCACCTTATGACCGCCGTGGGAAATGGATGTGGGTAATGGCCGTGGGTAATAAGCCATATTACCTGTTTCAAATCACAATAATAATGTATACAATTTTAACAGTCGTGGAAAAAATATTACCATCTTATTAGTTTGATATAAAAAAAATTAAAAAATCAGATTAGATGGTAATTTTAGTTTCTTAACTTAAAGGCGCCACCTACACTGCTTTCAATTTCTTTAAAACGTCGCAATTTGTTTATGCTCTTTAACTACCTTGTGAGTAAAATGACAAACTCTCCTATGATTCCTACAAAAAAAAACATATGCTTTGTAAGAATCGCCCTGAGCAACCGTTTTGAATATTTTTACGTCTAGGTTTATTATAGCAACCGAAAACATATAAAACACTGTACATTTATTGTCAGTTGTTTTGATCAAACAACTTAAACGAAATATCTCGAAAACGGTTATTTAAAAAATTCTTACGGAATATACCTTTTAATGCAAATCATGCAGAATTCATTATTTTACTTAGATAGTACACACAGAGAATACAAGTTGTGAATAATGAATTTGAAGAAGTGTAGGTGGCGCTCTCTAATTAACACACAAAAATTCACATCATATCTGAATTTTTTATGTCAAAAAAATCCTAGATACCGAGTTTAATTAAAATATTCGAAATGTATATAAATCAACTTCTGAATGTACAGGGTGTTAAAGAATGTTGTTAAAAAAGTTTACAGGGTGTTAAACTTGTAAAAAAAATGTGTTTTTTTAATATCTTTTACCCAATTTTGTTTTAGTTTAGCAATGTTGTTAAGGGTGAAATTTATCACTTAAACTTAATAACATTAATTAAGTCCAGTGGCGTCTCGAGCGGCAACTAAAAAATCTTTATAACAAAAAAACGGTACACCACTGACTTTGTAAATGTGTGGAAAATTTTAGTGATTTCTTTAGATTAGGTAAATAAAAATACAACTTTTTATCTCTTAATTTGTTTTTTATCTTGTTTTGTTTTAGAGAAAAAGTAAATCCATTTAATTGCTTATTTTAAGACCATAAATGAAGCATTGCGGGAACTTTTAATTTTAAACAATATGTTTTATATTTTTTTCTTAGCAATTATGTAACAACAAAAATACATACTTATTTAAATAAGGTTAATATTTAGTGAACAATTTTTACTAAAATAAGCGTTTTTAAATTTTTCAGTTTTCTTAAGAATTTTCGGACTCAGTTTATATAAACTTTGCTTAATATTTTCTAATATAGAATTTGCCGTCAAATTACCTTAACGACATTTGTAACACCCTGTATATTCGTCAAAACTTTAATAATTTGACATAAGGAATTCGTTGTTTTGATCTGAACCTTTAATTAGTGGACACCCCTTATAATTAAATAAATATTTTTTGTGTTGTAAAAAAATTAAAATTAATACAGGGTGTAATTTAATTGATGGCTAAAAATACTGGATATGATTCCCTAGCCCATTTTAAGAAAAGAAGTTCATATTAACATATGTTCTAAACCTCCTAACTTTTGGGGTACAGGGTGTTAAAGTTTTAAGAAAAATACCGTATCCTTATCATAACTTTAAAACAGTTTGAGATATTTTTATGAAACTGGGCACGCACTTACTAAGCACCAATAGGCATTTTTTAATGTAAGTTATTGCTTTTTCCAAGAATAAAAATTATTTTTAATATTTTAATTTATTTTACAACAAATTTGACATCTTGACCTTTTTTTGTCCGATGCATCGTTTTCGCGTAAAAAAATAAATACCGTTTTTGATGCATGTTTGGTACAGCGAAATTATTTGAAACTAATAGGCTAGTCCCTTTTTTTTTGGATCTTATGCGAAAACGGAGCTTCGGAAGAAGAAAGTCAATATATCAAATTTGTTGCAAAATAAATGGGGATTAAAAATATGATTTTTATTTTTGAAAGAGCAATGGCGTGCCATTTTTTTAAATCTTTAGTATTTATTCCATACAGACGCCACTGGTAGAACTATTCAAAAATTTTCTACTTTAAAAAATTCTCATTGGTGCTTAGTAGGTGTTTGCCAAATTTTATAAAAATATCCCAGCACAGCTTTAAAGATATATCAGTTTTCCTTCTTCTTTATCTTTCTTTTCTTTTTTTCCTTTTAACCCCTAAACTATGTACAAATGATGGCGGCACACCCGGAAGTAAAATATTCCGGAGGTAAAATACCCCTCCATTCGGATCTCCGGGCGAGGGGTGCATCCGGGAGGCCTTCATCAAGAATTTTACTTTCTTTTGCAAACATATGTGGGCTTAACACCAATATAAACTCCGTTCACCATCACCTTCAGTAATCTAAACCCCACATACTGTTTCTAACGGAAACACAAATAAGTTCTAAATCTTCAACCAGCCACCTTCTCTTCCCAGGCTACGAACTTATTTCGTCTTTCCGCCCACATGATGGCGTATGTGCTTACGTCCGCAACGATCTGGCTTGTGCTCGAGTTTCCATCTTCAATCGGGTAGGCCTGATATCCTTTGGCTCAAACTTTCCCTTAGGTCTTCAACTAAATTTATCTGCTGTTTGTACCGGTCCCCATCTAATAATTCCTATGTCGAATTCTTTGACTTTTTTCAACAAAGATCGATAGCATAATTTCTCAGTTTCCATCGGCTGAAGTAATCGTGCTTGGCGACTTCAATGTCCATAATAAGGATTGGCTGGGCTCTTCAAAAACTGACCCCCAAGGCAGAGCAGCCGAAATCTTCGGAGTCAGTAACTCTCTTACCAAATTATTATGAAACCCACCTATTTTCCTAGAGCCCCAAATCATAGTTCAAATCCCCTAGATCTCTTTCTTACTACCAACCCCGAACTCTATGAAACATCTGTCACAGCGCCCCTAGGTCGCTCAGATCATGGCTTAGTTACTATATCTTACCCTGCACATCCCAAGGTAAATGAATACATGCCACCACGCACCGTATGGCACTACAACTCAGCCGACTGGGATGGCCTAAGGGACTTCTTAGCCACTTACCCCTTGAATTCCATCTGCTTTTCTTCTCGTGATCCTTCTCAAATTTGCAATCAACTAACTGAATCAATTCAATTGGGCATTGAAACCTATATTCCACACACTATCAAGAACCCCAAACAATCCAATAACAAACCCTGGTTTTCCAAATCTTGTGATAAAGCTAGAATTTTAAAAGTTCAGGCTCACAAGAAGTTTCTACAGGATCCTAGTCCAGAAAACCGACAGGCCAGCATTGAAGCAAGAAACTACTACAATCTTACAATTTCTGAAGCCTAAGACTCCTTCGACAATCGTATTAAAAACAAAGTTCTTTCTTGCTCAAATGGCAGCAAATCTTTTTGGTCCTTTGCGAAAAACATAAGTAGGAATTTTTGTACCAGTTCTTTCCCACCACTAACTTTGGAAGATGAAATTATTTCTAACGCTAAAGGAAAGGCAGAACTATTTGCCAAACAATTTGCTACCAATTCAACCCTTGACCCTCCCGTAAATCATCCAGTTCCAGCGGTTACCCCAGTTCCTCATAAAATGCCCGATATTATTTTTAAGGTAAAACACATTAAGCGTATCCTTTCTTCCCTTAACACCAAGAAATCGCCTGGGCTGGATGGCATACCAGCAATCGTTTTAAAAAAATGTGCTCCAGAACTTGCACCAATCTAAACTCGGCTCTTTCGAATTTCTTACGACACAGGTATCTTTCCAGAGAGCTGGAAAGCTGCACGTGTTCAACCTATTCCCAAGAAAGGATCTAAATCCCTTCCATCTAACTATAGACCAATTTCAATTCTCTCAGTTCTTTGTAAAGTAATGGAAAAATTAATTAATTCACAAATTCTTAAGTACTTAGAAAAACACAAAATTTTGCATGACAGGCAGTATGGATTTCGCCACAAAAGATCTACAGCAGATCTTCTTTCCTTCGTATCACACTGTTGGAATAAGTCTCTTGAGTTTCTAGGTGAGGCCCAGATCGTTGCTCTTGATATATCCCAAGCTTTTGACCAGGTCTGGCATGCCGCACTTCTTAATAAACTTCCCTCCTATAGTCTTTCAACCAAACTCTGTACTTGGCTCTCTAGTTATCTATCTGATCGACGTATATCAGTTATTGTTGACGGTCATTCCTCAAGCTTTCACCAAGTAAATGCTGGGTCCTCAGGGCTCAGTTCTAGCACCAACATTGTTTCTTCTTCACATCAACGACCTTCTCTCGTCCACAACTAATTCCATTCATAGTTTCGCCGACGATAGTACCCTTTACTCCAGTTTTCAGGTTCCTAAACCCAGCACTAAACCTGACTTGGAAAACAAACGCAGAGCGATGCAGATATCTCTTTCGCAGGATCTTAATTTAATATTGGATTGGGGCGCCAAAAATCTCGTCCATGTTAATGCATCCAAAACACAATCATGTTCCTTGTCGCGAAAAGAGTCATCAAATACTCATACTCTACTTATGAGCGGCCAAGTTTTACAGAGCAAAGACACCTTCAATCTTGTGGGCGTCACATTTAAAAGTACGGTCCAACTGGACAGGCCCCGAACTTCTCACTTTGTTCGTTCTTTTATCCCTAGAGTTTCTAGATTGTGGAACCTGCTGCCCGCGGAGGTCTTTCCTTCCCCCAAATCTTCAAGTATTTAAGTCCCGTGTCAACAAGCTCCCTCTTGCTTCGCTTAAGACACCCGGTACGGTACGGTACGTTAGTATTTAGGCTTTAAGCCTTCGTGGTTTGTCCAAAGTAAAAAAAAAAAAAAATGTTAAGAATACATTTTTTTAACTCCTAACACCCTGTAGCTCACAAGTTAAGAGGTTTATGACATATTTTAATATAAACTTTTCTTTCTAAAATGGGCTAAGAAATCTTATCCTGCATTTTTAGCCAACAATTAAATTACACCCTGTATATTTAATTATTGTTCTAAAGATTAAGTTTGCGTTTTTAATACTTTAAATTAAAAAACAACTGAAAATGGTTTAAAAATATGATTATTTTAGTTAATATAGCTGATAATAGATTAGTTCCTTTTATATTCTTTAAAAATAAAAATTTAATCTTCTACGATATTGCATTTCATTCAACATCGTATAATTTTTCCCATTAAAATTATGCAACATAACTTAAACAGAAAATTGGTACTTCTGTTTATTTTTAATACAAATATTTACTTAATGGTTTGTTAACAAGTTTCTATTTAAATTTGTAGAATAAATCGGAAATGGACTTGCATGACCTCATTGGTAGTGCGTGGTTAGGTACCGAAACGACGAAACCAGAAACCTATACAGCCCTTAGAAAAAACCTAGATAAAAATGATAATATTAAGGAAAAATACAGTCCATTGTTAAATAGAAATAGTACTATAAGGTAAGTAAAAATGTTTTTATTGTATTTAAATGGCATTATGATTTATTCTGTAGGGTGTCCCATTTCCGACATTTTTAACGGGTCTCCGTAATTGTTAGTGCAAACAATAAGGATTAAGTTTGACCTAAAAAGAGCATATTATATATATTATTTATTATTATATTTTCGCTCGTTTAAGAAATACGGAAGAAAATAAAAAATGGCTATTTCAAAATGACCCTATACCGGATATTTTTCCCCATACAACCTTTTTATCTTTTAAGATAATAAAATAAAATTTAATATGTCGATATTTGGCATAAATGAGGAGCTCCAAATCAAAGCTCAGTTGATAAAACACAATTTAAGGAGTTATCTTTTTACTTCATATTTTATTATTTAGGTTTAAAAAGTCTTTTAATAGAAATAAATCATATCGTGGGTTTAGAACTGCAACTAGATAACTTAAAAAGAGTAGTTTTGAGATAACTGCGGTTATAAATTTGTTTGCTAAAAGCTGTAGTGGTCTTTTTGTAATAACGCCGTATGGTACTGTCCGGTACTGTCTATAAAATCAGTTTTTAGTTACCTAATTTTACCACTGAAAGGATGTCCACTTCAGCATATGCTGATGTAGATATCTCAAAAGTGCAAAAATTTAAGTTATCTACTTGTATTTCTGAACCCACGATATAAATATATAAATTAAATATATTTCGATTAAAAACTTTTCAAAATGCATAAATAGAAAACGCGCAGTAAAAATTCTGATGTATTCTAAAAATTGTGTTTTATCAAAAACTGCGTTTTTGGATTGGAGCTCCTCAAATATGGACTGGTTGATCTATTTACTTGTTTTTCCATACATCCAGTTTAATCAAAAATCACTGCTATTTTAAAATGGCACTTAGAATAGGACCGGGATAACCCATGCACTAAAGCCGCACGGCTTATTGTGCGCTCTGTGTTTTAACGTCTGGTGGATGTCAGCCAAGGACGGTACCTACAGCTTAACGTGGGTTCCGAACCACGGTCCTATTTGCGACAACTTAAGACCGCGTTCCCACCCAGGGGAACTAACGAACCCACCAACTGAGTGGGGTCCGCATGTCTACGGTTGCGCAGGACACGGCAAAGTGTGTTCGGCACCGTAGTCCTTGCTGGCTATTAGCGTCGACATTTTGCACTTTGTCCATCTGTTGTTCAGCTAACCACTAAATTCCTGACTCCACCCACCTCACGTCGGTTGTGCTCAACGACCTAGCGCTTTAACACGCTAGGCCAACACCCGACTTTTAAATGGCAATGCTTGTATACTTTTCTTATTTCGAAATTCTGAATACAATGACATTGTCATTTTTTGACACTAATCATTTTATTCCGAATAATAAATACAATCTAATAAATTAATAAAGTTGATATAAAACGATATTATCATTTCCCGTAATGGATGAATTAAAATTATTTCATTAAATGATTTGTGGAAAAAATCGTTTTCACAAATTCCTCCTGTGTGATAACAAATTATTCGGAATAAAATAATTATTTAGAATACACTGACGAGTCACCCTCGTCCCATTTAAAAATAAGGAGTTACGACGATAAATAGGATTTTGTTGACTTTGCCCTGAGGGGTTGTAAAAAAAACAAAAGACGAATTATTTAATTTTTCCATGGCTATTTGTCTTAAAATTAACCGTTTTAGTCTAATTATGGCACTCTAGATGAAATTTTAAATAATGATTTTTTGACAGCTGAAGTGTTAAAAAATGACAAGTGAGGTGACATGTTATTTAGAATGTCATATACGATTGAAATAAGATAAAATATACAGGTTGTGCCATTTAAAAATAAAAAGTATCAGAAACCCGAAATAATGAAAAACAAGGGAATTGATTAATCAATCCATATTTGTCAAATAACTACATCCCAAATTTTATTTCTCTATTCTTAAAGATAAAAAGTTATTGGCAGAAACCACCTCTGAGGTACACCCGGTATATTCAGGTTAAAAAAAATACAGAGATGTGATTTAAGGTAGTTGTCGTGATATAGAAATACTGTCAGAAAATGTTATTATTTTGTGTACATATTAAAGACATTATAATACAATTACCCTTAAAATTTAAAGTCCATTAACCAGAATCTAAGAAAAATTTAATTGAAAAATGATTTAAAATATACGCTCTTTGTAGCTCTGTATTAGTTACTTAGTTACAAAAATGGTCATTTTCTAGAAACCTGCGGCAACTCCGATTTTAACGAAATTTGGTATCCGGGGTTTTTGGGGCGCTGATCACGAATTTGAAAGAATTTTTTGGCGGAAACGTTTCGTTCTTGAGATATTCATCATCAAAGTTCAAATTTGAACTAAGCTTATTTTCACTATATTCCCCTTCTTTTTGCACACAATTCTTGATTTAAAGCTAAAGTGTCACAAAATATTTGATTTTCACCTTTTAAAACTTCGTTTTTCTACGTTTTTACATTATTTTTGCATTAAATTGTGTGGCTTTTCTTTGATAATGCGGCAACCATACATACACATAGGGCTTCATGGCACATTGGGATTGAAATGATTCAAAGTATAGCTATGCAATTTAATGCAAAAATAATGTAAAATACGTAAAAACGGGGTTTTAAAAGGTGAAAATTAAATATTGTGTGCCACTTTTGCTTTCAATTAAGAATTGTGTGCAAAAGAAGGGAAATATTGTAAAAATAGGACTAATTTAAATTTCGAGTGTGATGATGAATATCTCAAGAACGAAACGTTTCCGCCAAAAAATTCTTTCAGATTCGTGATCAGCGCCCCAAAACCCCCAGTATACCAAATTTCGTCAAAATCGGAGTTGCCGCAGGTTTCTCGAAAATTACCTAAAAATATACTGTCATCAAAACCAATTTAAGTTAAAAAGAAAATAGAAAAAATCCATCTAATTTTTAATAATTAATAATAAAAAATACCTTTTTATTATTAACCGATTTGAAACTACAGAATTAAGTATACAATATGATATTGTTACAGACTTTCAAAAATGTGTTTAGATTAGAGAATTTTAGAGAGTTAGGATCATTTCATTTAGTTTGTTAATTTATTTAAATAATTTACCTTAATTTTTCCAAGTTCTTTCATCACTTTCGAAGATTTCCGAAAACGCATGAATTTTCCATTGAGAACTTTTATGCCATCCTGTACTATGGAATTTTCGCGATATTTCTCCAAGATTCTAGATCATTCTTTACTCTTCCACCATACTATAAAAGGGCGACGGGAAACCTTCGATCAGTTAATATAGATTCGACTTTTGTGCTGTAAACTTTGAGACATTGACAGCTGAAGATTTTGTCGTTGTAATCATAGTTACGTTTAATTGTTAATAAAGGTATAAAAACGAAGGTACGTGTTTTTATACGAGGTGATTCGGAACAATATGTTTATTTATTTTGTATGATAAAAAACAAAAAGTTAAAGGGCGTAAATTTATTTCTTGACAAAATAAAGGCGTTGTAAAACTTAATTTTAAATTCCAAACATTTTATTTTCCTTTTAGTTCAAATGGTTCATTAAGTAGGAGTTCGAGAAATAAAAGTATGAACCCGATATCACATTTAGTTACAAGCACAGGTACCTTAAAGAAAAGCAAGTTTTACACTCATGACCCGTACATTGAAAACAACGTGGCGAGCAAAGTAAATATCAAGAAAGTTGAAAATGGAAAAAGTAAGTACCTACTTAAAATAATTTTACACTAAAACCATATTGTCCTAAAAGGCATATTTGATGATTTAATATATAGGGTGCAGGGCCGGATTAACTCTTTGGCGGGCCCTAGGCTGACCTTGTTTGGGCGCCTCTTTTATCCTACGGCGCCCTATTCAGAAATAAAATTGAAGACCAAAGAAAAAAACAAAAACTGTCTTTTCCTGTCTGTTATTTTGTCCCACGGCGCCCTAAACTACTGAAATAAAATTGATTATAAAAAATTATCTTCCCTGTCTGGCGCCTATTTTATCACGGCGCCCTAGGCTGCAGCCTAGTCAGCCTAGTGGGTAATACGGCACTGACAGGGTACCCAAGAATATGTGGACAATCTCTCGGATTCATATGCAACACATAAAAATAATGTGACTAGGTCATATAAAATATTTTGTTAAAGTACTTCTTTACAGAGATATGTACCCCTAAAGGACGCCAGTGGAAATCGGTTTTTCATAAATAACTTTTATATCACTTGGTATAATGAAATAATTTTTAATATTATACCGAGTGGAATTTAAATTGTATCCTTGTAAAACATTTGCCTCTATTAGTTCGCCAGGGGCGGTCTAACCCTTACACAATAGTACTAAATATTTTTACACCCTCTATAATAAAGGAATTAAAGTCTCATTTTTAAATAGTTTAAACCCTTAGCTAAAAAAAGGTGGTCTTGTCTGATATCGATAAAGTGAAGCGTTTTCGAGAAAAACAATATTTTGATTAAATTTTGTTGTAATTAATAATTTTGTTTGTCCGTTCAACATAGGCTCCCTCCTATTTTATGCATTTTCTAGCTTTATTTATTAAAGATTATGGGACTCTCCACAATTCTGCAACATAATTTTTTAGTTTTGTGAAGTTTTTTAATACCATTTGTAACAAAATAACCTAATGTTTTTGGATGTCCCTACTAAACAAAAACTTGTTTTTTTTCGAAAACGCTTTAATTTATCAACATCCAACAAGAGTACCTTTTTTAGCTCAAGATTTTAGCTAGGGGCTTTAGGAAAAAAATTGTATTAACTTGTCACATTATTTTTAACGTGTTCTATATGTCTGTCAATTGAGTTTCTGTGTGTTGATCTGAAGCAGGTAGAGATTATTGCAAATGTGTATAATAGTGATGGCGAGCCTTTTTGTATGAACATGCCATTTTTGTACAAAAATGTAAAATGATGTCGTTGGCGTGCAATAAATAATTTTTTTTGGAGAAAAGAATTAAAAAGTCACCACTTACTTTTAACTTTATAAACAGAAGATAGCGTGCCTTTCAAATTTGAGGTAGTCTAAATTTTGAAGAGCAAAAAAACACCTATTTTCCTTTCACTTCCAATCATATTAAAGGAAAAAAAGGAAATTACAACATGCTCGCCTGTCCACATTTTTAAGTCGCGTGTCAATGGTTCGCCATCACTGGTGTATATTATTGAAGTTTTTCTTGATATGATATCGCGTCAGACTCGCTTTGTTCTTGCTTTAGTCCTTCATCTTTCCACACATTGACAAAAATTGCCCATAGTAATTTTAAAGTGGCATGACGTATACTATATCAGCTAAATTTAAGGAAGCACAACTAGTCATCCTATCCGAAATGTTTCCATGCTGGCATTCGCGATAGACCGTCTCCTTTTCACGCTTGTTTAAGATTTTGTTTGGCTGAACGTGTATTCTCTAACATGGCAATGCCCCTTTAAGTCAGCTATGGTTCTTTGTTTTGAACCGGTCAATGTGAAATTGTATCGCATTTTCAAGGACATTCCATAGAACAGAAAACTTGATTATGAATATTTTTCGAGGTGTAAAAAATAAATATTTAGGCAATATGGATTTTTAATTTAAATTTCTATTGTTAATATAACATGGGATGATGATATCAACAGGTTTATTTAGAAAGGTATGAAAACCAATTTAATATTTTAGACTAAAAATAAAATTAAAAATGATATTAAAAAAAAGATATTATAAGTTTGCTTAGTGAAGATAAAAATTAGTATCATTTAAAAGTATTCAGAATGTTAAGTGTAGGGATCTGCCTATGGGCATATGTGTGAGAAGTTGCTTCGTCTCTGAGATACAGGTCTTTAAAGTTTAAAAAAATAATCGGTCTTTTATTAATCTCAAATATTCGTAATACTGTCTTTTCATGGTGTCAGCTTAATGATATAGCTCTTAACCCTGATATATATATATTGCTTTATAAGATTCAACAGAACAAAGAAATTGTTTCTCTCCATTTTTCTGGTTTTTATTTATTTTATTTTTTAAAAACGAGTTGATAGTCTCTTACGCTCATTTCACACTTGCCCAGCCGGGCCGGGCAGACTGATACAAAATTATATGGAGCTTTATGAGAGCTCCCCGACTATCCGGATTCTTATTGTGTAAGAAGTCTCATAAGATTCTATACACTTTGATAGCGTCGCTCCGACACCGGCTTTCCGTTTCCAGCTAGTGTGAAACGAGACCTATCATTAATATTACACTAATAAAAAAACACCTGTTGGTTTTTCTTTTAGATATTGTTTTAAAACTGCGTATTACCTCTGCAACTCGAAAACACGATTGTCGATTGTTTTTTCAAAATTTTAATAAAACAGCGTTAAAAATGCTACTATTTTGCCAATTTTAACAGTTTTGTATGTTCACTAATACCATGGTTACGGATGGCAGACACCTAATTTCTATGACCCTGTATACTTTCCGAAATACTTTCTATGTGGACAAAAATCACAATAAACACATAACAACCTAAAATGCCTGCATTTTTACCCACAGATAATGAGATAATAACAAATCAACTCGATTTCTTTTTATTACAAGTCAGGATCGCAAGAGACAAAGGTATTAGACCTATTGTTTTCTCTCTACCGTACGATGTTCGTGCCGCAAAGCTGCCTCTAGACCGGTATATGCTCAAACACCAGGGATGCATTCACAATCGACATATTTGGGTTAAAATCATCTTTTTACCGAACTCAAAGATAGCTACCGTAAAAAGCACAGGGACATGTAATTTGATTGATTAACATTGGGGGGTCATGGTTAGTTATATTATTTTTATATGTACGATTTTTATTTATAAATTGATACCTTTATAAAATATGTCTTGTAACAAGATGCAAAGCGAACAAAGTTAAAGATCTGGTATGGATTTTTAAAAATACATCAAAAACTTGTGCTCATTCCACTAGTAAAATAGTAAGCTAATATTTTTTGTATTAATTAGCTGCCACTATCTGCAAATCTCTATGAAATTTAATTTTTAGGGAAGAGAGGTTTCAAAAAATAGAGAAACGTAGGAAAAATTAAAAAATAAACACTTAATTTACTGAAATTTGCGAGTTTAAACGTTATCGTTATTTAATTTAGTATAAGTTGATGTTACGTAACCGTAAATAAATAATATGAAAGGTTTTCCTAAACCACTTAATAAACATAATATAATAATAATATGTTTATTGGGTGGTTTAGGAATAAGCAATCTAAAGGATTTTTTTCTCCAAAACTAAGCAAGATAAGCAAAATATTAAGGAACGAAAAAGTTGTATTTTTATGTACTCAATCTAAAAAAATATAGGAGTTTTTAAGTCAGTGGCGTAAATTTTTTGTCAGAAATATTTGTTATGTTGCCTCCCGAGATACCACTGGAATCCTATAAATTTAATAAAGTTAGAGCTAACTTAGCCCCTTTATGCTACAAATAATACTTTCCAATTGCATTAAAATTGGATGAGGGATTTGCGATATTAATAAAAAGCCGATTTTTCTTTTAAATATTTAACACCTTGTATCTTGAAAACTATGCTTTTTTGGACCTATGTTTATATAAACTTTTTTCAAGAAATTAGCTCATAAATAAGTCCTTAAATTTTTGCCGCAACCCTGTATATTTTTGTAACATGACTAATATTTTATTAACCCTCTATTATAATTCATATTAAAGTATTGCTTTCTGAATATGCAAAGCATGGTAGCTTACTGAGTTGTTCGGGGGTTATTCAGTACAACAGTAGAAAACATTTGAGTATAGGGACCCATGCCCGGAAAAGTGGTCTTTAGAACTATGGGATCAAACTTCTAGGGGTTGGTCAGTGCAACAGTAGAAAACATTCGAGTATAGGGACCCATGTCCGGAAAAGTGTCTCTACGGCCCTAAGACGCCTTAAAATTCAGAAAGACAATGAGTTTCCTAAATAGGATTTTCCTAATGCATTTAATTTTTGCATTTTGAACATGATATTATCACAACAATTAATAAATAACAAAACTAATAAATGAAATTATTAAATTCAAAAAATAAATAAATAACAAAAAAGAATATATTTTTAAACATTTACAACATTTTAAACAATTGTTGTGATATCATGTACAAAGTGCAGAAATTAAATGCATTAATCCTATTTACTTTCTAAATTTTAACGCGTCTTAGTGCCGTAGTGACACTTTTCCGGACATGGGTCCCTATACTCGTATGTTTTCTACTGTTGCACTGACTAACCCCTAGATGTGAGATAACACCCTGTATATAATAACAGAACTGTTTTCGTGCAATAAGACTGATACGATTTTTGTCCCGAAATCCCTATCTCTCAACGCACTGTGCGTCGTCGGGACTCATTCTGTATATTTTTGTTTTGCTAATTATTTTTGCGTTTATTTTTTCCAAAAGCAAGTATTTTAGTAACAGTAAATAAACAATGTAGTCAACACGTTGCCAAGTTATGCATCTACACTTGGATTTAGAGATGTTTGAAATTTTATTGTGAAATTAACACTTCCTAATAATTGAAAGTAAGGCGTCATAAAATTTAGGATAACAAATACTAAAATAATGACGTTATATCTTTTATTTACGTAGTTTGTTTTATTGAGCTTCTAATTTTGGGTTAGCTTAGATGTAGCTGTAAAACTGAACAAACAATATCCAGGAAATTGTGTCACATTACTAATAAATAATTTTAAGTAAACTTTATTTTGAAAATCAGTGGCGTGGCAAATTGCAATATTGTGCATTTAGTTACATTTTTTTATGATGTTTTAAATCTATTAAAGAAACGAATTATTAAATTAAAAATAGAATTTGTATACCACATCAGGTTTTATTGTAATACTTGTTTAAAAAATAATATAAATAAGAATATTTTGTACAGACAGTATATGAAAAGATTTTTTAAAAGCTTTCTTGAATATTTAGCTTTTAGAATATTCCTTTTTAGTGTCCAACAGCAATATTTTTGGACTGATTTGCATTGGTATCTCTTTATCAGCGCAAAAATTCAATATTTACAGAAATTATCCGATTTTTGGTTTGTTTCTCGGCTAGAAGCAAGCACTTTTGAAAATGTAGCATTAAATTTCAGAAAAAATCTTAGACATCATTGGCTAAAAACCTAAATAAAACAAAGAGTAGTTTCCATCTAGAGTTCCCCGTAATTTTATATAAAGCGACAAACGTAAGTTCTTTAATATTTACACTTGGACTGCAGACACAACATATCCGACTTTAAACGCATTGCATAATTTTGAACAAAATCCATGATGACAACCACAAAATAATTAGCGTAAATTGTAGACTAACTCTTTTGTATTTTTTTATTGCATTTATTTAATAAATCAAAAAATATTTAAAAAATACAATATTAACTGTAACAACGGCAAGCAAAACTGGATTAAATGTCATTTTGCACTAAGATAGTTTAAAATTTTTCCGTTTAGGGCGCTAACCATGTTGTCAAGTCGCTTAATGTTAAAAGCCAATAAAATGAATTTTGAGTTTTATGACATGTTAGGTAGTTAAAACGTAATTGATCAAGTCTATAATTATTTTACCTCTATTATAAACCAAATATATTTTTTACCAACCAAGCAGTCATAAAATTTTAAAAAGACCTAATTTAATGGATATTGCTGGCACAAATACGACAGACGGTACAGACAGGAATAGAACATTTAAATAAGTTTGAATAATTTGTTAATTTATTACTTGTTTTGTTTTACTACTGACGCTTTTAATTATAGTCGTAATTTCTTGATCCGGCACATAAAATTACAATAATACACTTAGCACGTTCAATTTGGTTGGTTTGAAGCGCTACAGACGGTAGTTCAGATGACATGTTCTGTTAGCTCCTTTAGTCAAAAAGGATTCACAAAATTTATGGAAAACCTAAAACTTATCTTGGCGCTCTGAAAAATATCTAAATAATCAAAAATAAACAGGAATAGTTATTTAGTCAAGTGTTTGATATTCTAATCAATGTAGATTACAAGTATAAGAACAAAAATAACGATTTTTTTAAATTATCTAATTTACAAACAATGTTCTCAACGTCATGTAATAACGTGGATTATGTGACTGTCACTGTTGTTTCAAGTTCTATTTTGCTCATAGTAAAAAAATACTTTTTCCACGACCGTTAAAAAAAATGCTGTTTTTTTAATCGTTAACATAAAGTTAAAGTACTCCATTCTAGTACATTACATAAAGTGTTAATAAAAGTAACTTTTTTAACACTTCAAGGTTTTTTTCACACTTTGAATTAGTGTTTTGTTTCAATGCTTCTACAATAACACTAAATATTAATTTATGCAATGTAACATTAAGCGCGACATCAACTGAACCAAACGGTCAAGTTACCTTTGATTTCGTCATTATTTCTTTTAGTTCATGTGTCACTAGTTTTAAAATTTGACAGTTTGCAAATTAATTTATTAGAAATTATTGAAAATAATAGTAATAATAAATTTGGATGACTAAGAAATTAAAAAGGAATTTATACTGTTTTAGTATTATTTCTACAAAAAGAAAGTAGGTACATACAATTTTCTAAAATTAAATAATAAATGCATAGTTGTTATGAAGGATAATTGTCTCTTTAAAAATAAGGAGGCTATGATTTTTGTTGCAATATAATGGCTGTGCTGCAAAAATTTAAATTAATAAGTTTAGATAAATAAAACATGTATAAAGTGGTATTTTGGGAAATTTTTACACAGTCGTTGAATAAAATATAGTATGTAACACATGCATAAAGTGTCTTTTTTACTCATGGGATTGCGCTTTCCTTTGGATTCCTATTCGTAAAAAAGTATCACTTTATGCACTTGTTACAGAAATTACTATTAAAATACATGACTTCTTTCTGGATTCACTTTAAGCACAATCGCTAATCCGTTTATTTTCTGCCTCCGCGCCGCTGTGTATTATACAGCAATTTCCAAAAATAACCGGCCAGTAACATTTTGACTCACTTCGACTTAGCCAAATCGCGCGACTTTTTTAGATCTGGATATTTTTGGCTTATCCTAGTTCAGTCGATGGCGGATTTCTTGGCAAAATAGCACTTGTTTTAAAAAAATTGCAGTTTTTTTTTAATTCGCACAATTTTGTGGTAAAAATACCGTGAACGGTTTGTGTGTAAATGGTTGTCGAGATATGGTTTTCGAAATATTCGGCGTGAGAAATAGCATGTGCTGTACAGCAAGGCGTATTAAAAGTGTGTATATATAGGGTGGTTAAAAGTACAACATTGTGTCTGTAGAGTAGTTATAAACAACGTTTCGTTGTTTTGTATTGATTAAATTTTAGATTCGTCTTATTTTTAATTGGTAAACCGTGTAGCGTGATATTGGCTCTTAAGCTATTTAGTTTAATAGTTGTTAAAAATAATTACCCATTTAAAGTAGGTCAGTAAAAAAATACAACTCTTAGATTGGTGACATAAATAATTAAAACAAATATAAAAAAATGACGATTTGCGTAATGAAATTTGGCATGGCGTTTTTTGTATCATAGTATTAGGCCTCAGACACGATACTAAGCGTGAGCGTCAAGCTGCTAATTTAAATAAACAAGTTCTTTTATTCTTACATAAAGATCAAAGACAGCGCTCTCACATTTTCCACTCAGCGTTGGCCACTGACGCTTACGCTTAGTATCGTGTCTGAGGCCTTATAGTTTTTGGCGGTGAGTTCTCGGAGAAATCGAAAGAGTCCAAAAATCCTACACAAAAACACGATTTTATCTTTTTTATTTAATGCTATTTTGCAATAAGCTTATCCACTTATTATATATTGTAGCAAATTTAGTTACGAAACATTTTTCTTCTGCAATTTTTCTTTACAATTAATAATTTTAAAGTTATAAACAATTAAATCAAGAAGAATATGCGGATGTTCTTTTTTTTAATTTAAAAACAAAAAAGGATTCTGTCTCGATTCTTGTTACATAGATACATTTTTCTAATTGGTGTTTTTCGCAAAAACATGTCTGCCCTCATGTTCAACGACTTAAAAACAGATAAGGCTTATTCTTCAAGTACTTTTCTGGTTTTTACCTTTTAGTGTAACAGCTACAATGCCTTAAATTTATATAAACATTTTTTTTGTCTTACACGTGAAACAAGTAATATTGTTTTCCGTACGCATGTTCTACCCTTACAAGACTTATGTTTTCTTTAAATAAATCCTTTACTATTTTGTATCATAGTTTTAAGCTTTTACCCGACTGTTTTTTTACTATAATATGCCATAATTAATTTTTATATCTTATTAAGGTCAAGCTTTGCAGTTTTTACTTTATAATCTTATGAATATTTTCTCTATTCCATTTTCGGTTTTTAATTACTTGCTTAGTTTTTATATCATTCAATTTCACTAGCTATTGTATTCGTAATTACCTTTAATGTTATTTATTTTAATTAATTTAATGTTAGTCCCGCATACTAGAGCATGTCAAAGATTATACCAGCATAAAATATGTCTAAAAGTTGTATATTTTTTTATAATTTTGTTTGTATACAACTTATCTAAACTATATTAGTTTCTTTCGATGTTCTTTAAAGGGTATTTATTAAATTCAGTTTGTTGGCTTGCACCGTGGAACTAAGCGCTATTTTATTCTATTTTAAAGTTTAATTTCAAAGTCAGGTATGCAGCTAAGTTATTAGTGTTTTTTGGCTTTTACAGTTTTGTTGAAAGTGCATAGAGTTATATTACTATTTCTCTTTAATACTTGCTAAATACAGTTAGACTTTCTCTAAAAACTTCTAGAATATTGGACGTTTAAATTAGGGCTTATTTTTTACACAACCGTCAAGTAAAGCTTATTTCCTCTTGCCCCCCAACGATCTAGAAGAAAGCTGTTCAACTGTTTCTCTTTATAGATATTTTCATTTCATTCATCATCATTTTGTGCTAAAGAATTAACCAATTGAATTCTCGTACTTGTAAAAATAAGTATTCTTGACAAGCAGTCGAAATCATTATACAGAAATGAAAGGGAGCTAAAGCTTCTAACTGCTTAATATTTCCTTGCACTGCATGGTAGCATCCGTCGGATCACATTTTTTGGAGGTTTTTGTTATCGCCTACACCGTATTGATGAGAACCAAAATAGTTTAAAATCGGTCTGCGGTTGGTGATCTCAATTATTACCTCCGAAGAAAAGCCTTTGGCTAGTGTAAAAGTATGCATCGCCAGATCGGGCAGGGTTCCGACGGATGCTACCATGCAGTGCAAAGAAATAACAGGCAATAAGGAGCTATAGATATCTTTTATTTCTGTATAATTGAATTCTCCCCTAGTAACTTTTAATAGGGAAAACAAAGTGACACTTTGATGTTTTCATCCAGTCCATCCAAAGAAGCATCAAACTGTCCAAACCTCTATAACTTCAGTCTCGTAGTAAACCACTTTTTATTTCACTTACAACGGTACTGAAAATACTTGGGCAGTAATTGGATTTTACAACAAAAATAGAAAATATTTTTTCTATTCTTCTGTAATAAATCATGAGTTTTATTTAATTGTATTAAAAACCTATTGATTTTTATTGAAAGTTTTGAAAATTGCGAATAATTTGGCTTCATCATTGTTGGTTGTTAAAAATTATACAGTAAAAAAATATATAATTTACTTAAATTGTGTTGTGTTGTGCTAATGAAGTTTACAACAAGTTGTGCTTTTTAACCCACCCTGTGTATTACTTCGTATCATTTTCATTAGTCTAAGATCGTCATAATGTCACTTGCCAGACGCAAAAAATGCAATTTAACCTTAAACTTTCGCGGTGACAAAAACAAGACGAAAAACATAGCGAAAGCAACAACAACGACATGCATTACAAAAACCGATACGATAATGACGTCATCTATGCAAACTCTGGCGCACGGGAGTATTACGATTGTGATTATAATCCGCTTCCGTTGTCCGTTATAGAGATAAATAAAACCAGAGTGTCATCGAAGGACCGTCGAGGTAGGAAGGAACAACCGAAAGATGCACGTATGTATTAAATATGTCAAGTTATAAATATACAGGGTGTTTCCTAACAACGGTACGAAACCTAAGGGGTGATTTTTTATTAGTACAGGAAATGAAGCATTTCACCTGGAAATTTTTTGGTTCTGCATGAATTGACTTTAAATTTTAACATAAGGTAGAGTATAACCCAAGGATCAAAACCTATATCGAACCAAAGGGCGCCAAGAACCCTGGGGGTGGAAATTTTTATTACATTTCAACAACAGGAATCGATTGAAAAAGTGATTCTAATCTAAATAGGTTTTTTATGTTATTTCTGTAAAACTAATACTTTTCAAGTTATTCGCGATTGAAAGTAATAATTTTTCGACAAAAAAACGACGTTTTTAGCGGGGTTTTCTCGAATAACAGGAAAATTGTACATTTTATTTAAAAAAAAACTGTAAAAAGCAAAATTGTAGGTTTTAAAGGACAAACAAAATTGTTTTATTATAATTTTACTACGACCAATACGAACCAAGATACGGCGTGTTAATGGTTAGCTTTTTTCCTTAAATGTAAAATTTGATAGATTTAGAGTCAAATAACGGGAAAATGCTACATATTTTAAGGAAAGCTCTAAAAGTACTTAATTAGGTCTTTCTTTAATATTTTAAAAAGAAGTTTTTAGCATGAAAATTAAGTGAGTTATGTTAAAAATTAGGTTAGTATATAATTTTTTCTATGAAAAAATCATTTAAGACAACCCCTAACTACCCCCTTAATAAAATTGACCTATAACCTTTTACATTTCCCTTTATACATGCACTAATAATACGTCCAAGAAGTTTAACCAATTTTAAATGCCTAATTTCAGGAAAATTTGAGCTTTAAATGAAAAACTATTTTTACATTTCCATATTTTTCACCCCCTTTTTCTAAATAACTCCGAAAATACTGGATATAAGAAAAAAATAATGGAGTTTTAGATTACAGATTTTTTCATGCCTAAAATTTTTCTGGGCGTAGATTTTCTGTACAGTAAATATTTGGCGAGACGTAGTAGTTTAAAACCTTTATTTACGAACGAGCACCACCTTTTTTGAGCCCTTTAAACTAACCCCATTTAAAAACCAAAAAATCTTAAAGAATTTTACTTAAATAGCCTCGTAGCTCTTTAAAAATCATACAAAAACTTCCTAAAAAGCTTTAATCATTAAAAATAAAGAAGATACATTAAAACCCAATCAATTTTTCTTAGAAAAATTCGAATGTCACTCCGAAGCATACTAATATTTTTAAAATTATGCATTTTAAATTGATTAAACTTCTGAGACGTATTATTAATAGTTGTATAAAGATAATTTTAAAAGAGTAAAGGTATGCTTTAATTTGGGAGGTAGGTAGGTGGTAGTTTTTATTGATTTTTCGTAGCAGAAATTAGTTACTAACCTTATTTTAATCATCCTCACTTAATTTTCATGCTAAAGACTTCGTTTTTCGTGTCTGATTATGTACTTCAAAGAAGGTTTGATAAATTTTCTTCGGAAAATGCAATATTTTCCCGTTATTTGACTTTTAATTCATCAAATTTTGTATAGACATAAGAAATCACCACTTAAATTTCGTACTGTAGTTAGAAAACACCTAATATATAACTTAATGTTTTTTGTTTCTGATCCTTTGTAAGGGTAATACATTCTTTTTATAATAAGAAATACAAATAAGAATACTGGAATTTTATCAAAATAATCATGAAAATCCTGAGAAAGTCAGGAAATTTAAAATTATCAAATTGTTAAAAACCCTGATTAATAGGCGGAAAATTTACTACCAGTTTTAACTTACTAATCTTTAATATGCTTAGGACAAAAGTTAAATATAAGATTAAAACCAAATCCTGGTTTAAATTTAAATCCTTCTCTTGTTCTTAATCTTTAGTATTCCATTTTACTTGTTTCAGAAATAATCGACCACCCTCCAAAGGAAATTCACCAAGCCAAGCCGACTGCAACCTTCTATGTTATAGAAAAATCAAAATATAAAGATCCGCCTCCAGGAAGTACGAACGATTTGGTAGTTGGAAGTTTAGTAGAAGTTGAGACTGATGTAACTGATCAACCATTATATGGTAAACTTAGCGATCATTAATTTAACATTTTTTTATGACAATTATTAATCGTTTCGGGCTCGTCTTTTCTTTTCTTTTCTTTTAAATAATGCTTGCTCACCACTTTTCACCTATTTGCTAGGTCTTTTTAAAGAATCATACAATTGGTTTATCCACAATTGGATATACGATTTTTGTTATTATAAATTTGGTCATTTGTTTATAATTTGATAGTTTACACGCTATTACAGGGTGGGCCATAACTATAATAGCAGTTTCAATATCCAATAAAACAAACATTAGAAAACTTACATATATTTTACTTATATTATTTTAAACTACAAATAATGAACATTTTTATAACCCTAAAATTATATTTTTCAAGTGACGTCCCTCGCTTTGCTGACATTCTTAATCCGTTGCATAGTAAGTTGCATATTTTTAAAAACTTGGCGACAAGTTGCTCGCAAAATGACTTTTATTTTCCGCACAATTTTTTGTTTAAGCTGGTCCAAGGTGGTTGGAGTATTTTCATAGACCCTTGATTTTAGGCAACCTCACACAAAATATTCATTTGGAGTAAGATCCAGGCTCCGAGGGGGCCACTGAATATCACCCCTTCGTAAGATGAGTCTTCCAGGAAACATTTCTTTTCACATATCTAGGGATACTGTGGCAGTGTGGCAGGTGGCTTCATCTTGTTGAAACCAGGTCATAGCATTACGTCCTTCAAATTGTTGAAGAGCGGGGACTAAGAATCGCTGTAACATCTCATAGCAGTTATCAGCTCTCACCGTAAAGGCAACTCGTCGTTCATTTTCGAAAAAATATGGACCAGTAATTCCACTTGCTGATATTTCAGTCCACACAAAAGCTTAGGAGAATGAGGAGGACGTTGATGTTTCTGTCGGGGATTGCCCACTGACCAAAATTGTCAATAAATGCCATTCCGAGAGCAATTTGTTGCCAAATTTTTGAAAATTTGCAGCTTTGGTTTAAGAATGTCAGGAACGTGAGAAACGTCACTTGAAAAATATAATTTTAAGGTCATAAAAATTTTCATTATTTGTAGTTTAAAATAACTCATGAGAATATGTGTAAGTTTTGTAATGTTTGTTTTATTTAATATTGAAACTGCTCATACAGTTATGGTCCATCCTGTTTAATACCCCCTTTTCCGCATATACAATTTTCCGTATTACAATACTCTGTGAAAAAATTGGGGGTCCAAACTATTGTGATTCATTTGTTCTTCTAGGTGTCATTCGGTGGATGGGAGTAGACATAGAAACTAATTTTACAGTTGTTGGCATAGAACTAGAAGAAGATGCTTCTCACCTACCTCTTACCCTCACAGATGGAACTCACAATGGTGAAAGGTTTTTCAAATGTTCTGCTGATAGAGCGTTTTTCGTTCCTTTGGAAAGATGTCATAAGGATTCCAGGTTTCAAGATGGGGTGCCTACGCCAGTGCATCAAGCAACCCCTAATGAAGTGGTAAGGTCAGACGCTTATTAAGAACAACAAATTGAATATTGAATTTTTTAATAGCTAAAGATAAATTTCTGTCATTAAAGTTGAGACTGCCTCGTCGAATATTAGATGGTAGTTATTTGGGTAGACGCAAAATAAATTAAAAGTATAAAAAAAACAAAAAAAAACAAGTAGAAAGAGAACTAAAAATTGACGTTTCGGTGGCAGACTTGTCAAGATACATTGAATAAAGATAAAAAAATTGAATATGAACTTTTATTTAGGTTTAAAATTTTAAAATTTCGCTTTTAGGGGATTCTGAAACCTTTGACATTAAATGTCAAATATGTTTGTTTGGTTATAGTGTCATAGTGACATACATAACTGGTTGCTGGTATTGTAGTTTTTTATATGTTTCTTTCATCGCCTTCTAGATGTTAGAATTGTACTAACGGCTTAGGTGGTTTCTATATTAAAAAATCTTACAAGAGATAGGAAAAATTTCCGTTCTTTTATGGTCAAGTTAGTGAAAGAAGCTCAATTTCAAGTAGTTCTGGAGTTACGAGATTTGCGAATTAGGGTGACGATATTATTATATACTTGTGAATTGACAGACAAAAATATTTTAATATTATACAATGAGGACTAAACAGCGCCATATTAAAAGTTTTCACTGATTTAAGAAAAAATGAAGCCTCAGGGATCTGTATTAGCACCGACGTTATTTCTTCTTCACATCAACGACCTTCTCTTTTCCACAAAAAATCCATTCATAGCTATGATTTTTAAGACTAACTTAAAAAGCAAACGCATGGCGATGCAGATATTGTTTTTAGAGGACCCTAATCTAATATTGGTTTGGGGCGTCAAAAATCTTCTCCAATTTAAAGAATCCAAAACACAATCATGCACCATGTCGCGAAAAATGTAATCGAATACTCATCCTTTACTTATGAGCGGCCAAGCTCTGCAGAACAAAGACACATTTAATTTTATGAGTGTCACATTTAAGAATAACCTTAACTGGCATAATCACATTATATCTATAGCGAGGGCAGCTTCAAAAAAGCTTGGATTTCTCTTTCGAGCCAAAAAGTATTTTTCCCTTCTGATTTATTCACTTTGTATGTGTCTTAATTTCGACCCTCTTTGCAATATCTGGGGAATTGCGTCCCCCACAACCCTCAGCATTCTTGATTCCATTCAAAGAAGAGCTGTTCGTCTTATTAATGATCCTTTTCTTACAGAAAGGCTTCCTTCCCTTGCCCATCACCGAGTGTTGGGGATCCATTGCTTCTTACTTACTTGGTACTTCTACGGCTTCCGCTCCGAGGAATTGTCCAGTATAATTCCTCCACTTGCAGTTACCAGCAGAGAAACTCGTGATGCTGCACGTATGCATCCCTAACTGGACAATTCTCGAACTTTTTACTTTGTGTTCGTGTGTTTTTTTTCCAGTCAAATCTGACACACTATACTTTGGGCACTATAGATTGGAAAAAACACCCGAACAAAAAATGTATGACATTAATTTAAAAAGTCAGTAAACCTAATTACCACAATAAAAAATGCTTTTTATTGGTTTAAAACGTCAGTAATCGGAGTTACTTACTAGGTATTCATTATAAATATGAAGTGCCCAAAATATAGTTATGGATTTTTTATAAGCTTTTCATTTTTTTTCGATATATTTTTAAAAAGATGTTCCTAATATTAATTTTTATACTTTAATTTACTTCTTGTGTTTTGGCAATACTAGGCTTCCAAAAATTCTGGTATTCTCATCTCTGTTTTAACTAGCTAGAAACACGAATCGAACAAAATTACTGGAAATGATGATCAACTTGTCACCGAGACGTTTATAGGATTTTTGCTTTTTAAAGCGGTTTTTTAGGGTGATTCGCAAGTTCGTAACGGTCAATGAACTCACATTTTTTCAAGGCTGGCGAGTAACCCAAAAAATATTTTGTAATAAGTAAAATTCATTCGCGTCAAAATAATTCATGTAACCGGGCACTGTCCTGTCGGAATGTTACAGATAATTTAAAACTAGCCAAGCCGTCATGTTAAATATTAAGATTTTATATGTTAAAATTTCATTCACAAACATTCAGGTAATTTATTGCGAAGTTATTTATACATCTACATAAATATCGTCGTTTTTATTTTATTATTAAATATTATTACAGCAGTAAAATTTTCGTTATAGAGGCCATAGAAAATTTAGGTGTTTAATATAGGGCAATTTAATTTTAAAACCACCTATTACAATAAAATTAATTTTAATAAAGAAAAGATATAGATTGAAAAACAAACTTAGGGGCGTCACTAGGATTTTCAAATTATTAAAACTAAAAACTAAGACATGAGAGCCACACCAAATACAGGTCTGTTACAGATTCGAAGTCCACCACTAGCATCTTGGAAACGCTAAGAGATACACGCTTGGTTAAATTGAAGTTGCGCATTTTTATGCTTAATAATATTCCGATTTAAAAATTTACAGCTTCTTCGGAATTATCCAGAAATATACAAAATTTTGCGAAACAGTTTTTTTTCCTAAGTTTATTTAAGGATGATCCCAAGGAGTACTGCCACCAGTAAAGTCTCTAGAGGCGTCGACACATCTCTAAGTAAGATATAAATTTTTTCTCCTCCCATTGTAAAGCAAGGTTAGTTTATATTCATAAGTTTGCAACATATCCTCAACTTTAAGACGGTTCGAGGTCGGGGACGCAAGGAAGGGCACTCCACGGTGAAAAGTTGGCAAGACTGGGTAAAATCAAAGCTGATGATCAATCCAGTGGCGTCTAGAATTTGCGCATTTCATTTTGCATTGTTTTGAAAGTGATATTTGTTGAAAGATGTAATTCCAAATGTTTTTTATTTAAAGTAAAAGAATTTACAACTTAATAATAATTAAAAACTCTTGTGTAAACGGTTGTTCTACTAATACAATAAACTGTATATCTCCGGCACTGAACAACATGGCCGAAAAATGGGAGATGTGACGTCATAACACGTCAAAGCAATATGGCCGAATGTCGCGACCCTATATAGACCGACTTTGTTGTAAAGAATGGTGGTTGGGTGGTGGGTGGGCAAACGAGTATAAGTTAACATTTACTGAAAATGAGTATAAGGTAATTTTGTCCACATTTTAAGTTCCTGCATCCATTGGTCCAAACAGTGTACCCGTTTTGAACACGCTTAACCTGTATTTCTACGAAGTAGTACACAAATTAATTATAAAATTAGCAGCATTAAAATTGTTTAAACGCGTTTTTCTCGATTTGTCAATTTTCGACTCGTTTGCCCACCCACCATATTTGTTTTGAAAAGTTTTTGAGGTTATATAAATACTTTCAAATAATTTTCAATAATGACTTCGTAATTAAAGAATGGTAAATTTGTTTAAAAAAGAAAAAGTAAGTGATAAAATTAATAATAATAGTCCAGACGGAATACCTCATTGCAAAAAAAACCCTTGTAGCAAACTAGTGGTATAGTTTTGTTAAGTGCATCCCAACTATGTAAAGGTGGTTTTTATGGGTATGAATCGTTTTTGCAATTACAAGCTAAATAATAACTTCTATTAAAAAACTTAAATGTAAAAGTTGTCGACACAACTTATGTAATAACTAGTTTTACCCTAACCTCAAAAACTTTCGAGAAAAGTAGAAAAAACGATTTTTTCGGTTTTTTATTTTTATCTTTTACAAAGCTAAAATAAACAACAAGTTTGCATATTTAAAACGCTATTTTTAATAATTCAAAAAAAAATGTATATAAAAATGTTCGATATTTAAAAAATAATAGTACCTACTATCCTCTTGAGCGAAATTCACATTTTTGAGATACCTCGTATACATTTTTTTTATTTCCTTAATTATTGATTCTCAGTTTTTGGTAAAAATTCTAAGAAAAGTTTAAAAGATATTTAATTAAACGTGCCTTAAAACGTCCGTCAGGATAGGACTTACATGTTAAATATGCAAATTTTAAAAGCTTATATCTCGAAATTTAGTTCCGCAAGGCCCATTAAAAAAATTCCTTTGTATAGAGGACACTTATAAGTATGTGTATTCGAAGTTTTAAAAATCCTAAGAAAAGAGATTTTTTGGAAACGTCCTTAAGGATAAATTTTTGTAATAATTTTTTCCGTTGTACAAAGTAATGCCATTAAATTTAGAATCCGACGTTTCGACTTCGAGCCGCCATCATCAACTTTGTTTTTTTAAATAGGCGAAATATTTGCTTTTTACCTTAATAAACTCGTATTTTAATTTTAAGTTCATCGACGTATCACTATTTCTATTTATGCTATTTCTCGACCCGAAAAACCATCATTCACTACTTTGCCATTAAAAATTATGATTTTATACCAAACGTTCGGAGAAATTTCTGTTCGCAAGTACAGTCGCGGACAAGAAAAAACGTCCACCCAGTTTATTTTTAAGGGGTTTGTTTGTTTGAAAATTAATTTCAAACAAACAAACCCTTTAAAAATAAACTGGATGGACGGTTTTATTTTGTCTGCAACTGTACATAAATGTGCATCCATCAGGGTACGATAAAGTTAATATCTGTAACTTACATTTATTCTTGTGGCTTGGTATTGAATTATAAAAAAAAAAAATTAAATCATATTAATAAGCAGTAATAATAAAAAATATATGCATGTTTACCTGCGAACAGAAATTTTCCCGAGGATTTGGAATAAAATCATAATTTTTAATGCCAGAATAGCGAGTGATGGTTTTTCGGGTAGAAATGTCGCATCAATGTAAAGTGTGATATGTCGTTGGATTTAGAATTATAATACGAGTGTAATAAAGTAAAAATCTAATGTTCCGCCTATTTAAGAAAATTAAGTTGATGATAAATAAAGACAAAACGTCGGATCTAAATTTAATGGCATCATTTTGTAGAACGGAAAAAGTGACAATGATAATGTGCCATTAATTTATAATATCTCTTTTAACAAACTCAGAAAAAATTAGAAATTGATTTTTTTTTCAGTATGAATGTTCTGTCATTCCCGGTGCAGTGGCACCACTATGTATGCCGACGGAAGAAGATGTACAGGCTGTGTGCGGAAAATACAGAGGTATCCAGGGACATCACAATTCTTGTTATTTAGACGTGACGTTATTTTCCATGTTTACATATACAGCAGTATTTGACAGTTTATTATTTAGGCCTAAAAATGAGAACGATATTCCGGATTATGACGAGGTAAGAATTATATACAGAGTGTCTGGAAAGGTCATGTCGTAAATAATAAGACTGATAAAAAGTGATCCAATCTAATGTTAGTACTTCATATAATAAAAGTTCTCTAGCTCTTCGTTAAAGAGTTGTTGGCCTCCAAAGTTAGAATAAAAGAAAATTATTTTATTTACAACTGATTAAAAATGAACAATTAATTAAGTTACTTCCTCAAGAACCCCATACATTAAACCAAAACAATCGTCTCAAACTGTATAATCCCGACCTACTAAACAGCCGTTTACATATGGAATAAAGCATTAGTATTAGTTCATTTAGTTTTTTTAGCCCTAATATCAATTGATACTGTGGCAATTGTTCAGAAGTAAGAAATAAAATATATTTTTTAAATTCCAACTTCCCCAACAAAGCTTGAATTTCTATTATAAAGGTTTTTTTATTGTCACAAATGAAGTAAAGTATATATCTATTTCTAGAAGCTTGAATTAACATGCTTTAGAAAAAGCCAAAAATTTTTGAAACAGTGCAAAATAAATATTATTATAAATTTAACCAGGTTTCAACACACACAACTATAATAAATCAACGGCAAAAACTACCAATTTAGCAAAAATCCTATTTGTGTTCAGATCAAACTTACAAGAACTGTTTACGTGTGATTTTAATTCCTATAATATGGTTCTTATTAATAGTTTTGTTTTAGGTTCAAAGAGTATTAAGAGAAGAAATTGTTAATCCATTAAGAAAAATCTGTATGTCAGTGCTGACAATGTTATGAAATTAAGGAAACTTTTGGATAGATTAAGCTCTGTTTCGGGTTTGACAAGTGAAGAAAAGGATCCTGAGGAATTTTTAAATTCCTTGCTTGCTCAAATACTGAAAGCCGAGCCATTTTTGACACTTAATTCCGGCCAGGTAATGTAATGATGTTATGTTAAAAGCAATCATTAAATTAGCATTACAATATTTACTAAAGCGGGCTTTACACCGGACAAGTTTTCGATCAAAAACTTGTTCAATTACTTGGTCAAATATTAGATAATTAAATTGAAAAGTTAGATGTTTTTTCTTTCTTCAAGTTATTGACCAATTTATTATCAATTCCGAAGTTCTACTAACATAACTATTTTGTGTTGGTACTCGTTATGTCATACGTCAAATGGTTTTCTAGGGTTATGTTAACTCTTAACTAATTTCTAAAAATACCCTAAAAAATTGATAACAAGTTTTAATTTCTTCAAGTACTTGAGCAAGCACTTGTTCAATTAATTGATCAATTACTTGTCAGGTATAAATCCCGCTTAAGCTATTTTGAAAGTTCCATTGTACAGGTTGTAATTTAATCGATGGCTAAACATACAGGATATTATTCCTAAGCCCATTTTAGGAAGAACAGTTCATATTACCATATTATGTGCTAAACCTCCAAACTTTAAAGCTACAGGGTGTTAAAGTTTTAAGAAAAAAATCGTTTTTTATCATAACTTTAAAACTGTTAAATATATTTTTTGAAATTTGGCACGCACCTTCTAAGCACCATTAGGATTTTTTAATGTTGAACATTATTAAATAAAAACTAGAAAATGTTCAAAAAAAAATATGGCACGCCGTTGATTTCTTCAAAAATAAAAATTATTTTATAAATTCTCATTTATTTTGCAAACAATTTAACCTTCCGACTTTTTTTTCGACGCACCGTTTTTGCTATACCAAAAATGCATCACGGTTTTTATTTTTTCACGCGAAAGCTGTGCATTGGACAAGGAAAACTCAATAAGCCAAATTTATTGCAATATAAATGGGAATTTCAGAATTACTTTCTATTTTTCGAAAAAGCAATGGCGTACAATTTTTTTTTTTTTTTTGAAAAATCTACAGTTTACATCCCGTTCGGACGCACTGGTAGAGATATATTTAAAAATCTTCTTCATCATAAAAGGCCTATTAGTGTGTGGTTAGTAGGTGCATGTTAATTTTTATAAAAATATCTTAGAGTTTTAAAGTTATAATAAGAAAAATATTTTTCTTAAAACTTTTATACCATGTAGGAAAGAAGTTAGGAGGTTTAAGACATATGTGTATATGAACTTTTCTTTTAAAGTAAGGTAAACAATTATAACCTGTATTTTTAGCCATCCATTAAATTACACCCGGTTATTATTTTTTTTTTTGGTTAAGTTTATTACAAGTTTGCTAAATTATATACAGGATGTCTCTAAAAGGTCTATACAAAATGCTACTATAAATTTATTGACCGAAAATACAACGATTTAACTCAATTTATCTTGCTCAAAAATTTAATCGTTTGCTAGATACATGGTGTCAAATTTTCCATTTTATTTTAGTTATTTTTAAACAGTTTTTAAGAGGTGCATTTCACCTCTTAAAATTGTTTAATGGCCGTTAAAAAAGATGCGTGACTCCTTTTTTATGTACTACAATATATTGAAGTTTAATCAAAATCGGCGAGGGACACCTGGGATAGGTTCCTTGTGATTAAATATCGCTAGGAGCAACTGTTTTTGAGCTATTTCAGATTAAACGTTTTATTTCATACAGATACATTTGCTTTTCTTTATGCTTTATCTAGGCCATTTTGGTTTCTCTAAAAGGTCTGTACAAAATGCTTCGACAAATTGGTTCTGCCAAAATATATAGATCTTATGCAATTCAAAATTTAAAATAGTAAAATTTGACACCCCCTAGGAATCTTGGTTCTTGGGTTTGGCCGTCGTCAAATTGAAATCGTTTACGTAAACGTTCATTGTACCTTAACAAAAACATGAGCACATTTTAATTCCTCACCCTGTAAAACCTCCCAGTATCTGATTTTATTGTAAAATTTCCAATATTACAAAAAATATATGAAATAAACAAAAAATAACATGGAAACTTTGACACTCTGTATCTCGCAAACGATTAACTTTTCGACTAAGATAAATAGTGTAGTGTGCTTTACTTTGGCCCAAAGAGTGTGTGGTTGCATTTTGTACAGCCCTTTGAAGATACCTTGTAGCATAAAATATGTATAAATTAATTAATAATTATATAATATTAAAATTTGTAACATACCATATATGTATAAATCTAAAAATATTAACGTTTTTATGTGTTTTAAAGCAGTTTTGACTGAACTGAAAATGACCTTATCCTTACATTTTTAAAAGCATTGAAATAGCACCAAACTCTATAATTTAGACAGCTTATTATTTTCATATGCTAATGTATTCTTTTTTTTGTAGACGGCTTTTTACTATCAGCTTTTTGTCGAAAAGGACAAAGAATTAAGTCTGCCCACAGTCCAACAATTATTTGAACAGAGTTTTTTGACAAGTGATATTAAGTTAAAGGAGGTACCTTCGTGTTTAATTGTACAAATGCCAAGGTTCGGGAAGAGTTATAAAATGTATCCTAGGATTTTGCCTTCACAGTTGCTAGATGTAACGGATGTCATAGAAGGATGTAAGTATAATATATTTTAATTCTGTTTATTTTTTGTATACAGACTGTTCACGGATGGGGTTAACAAGGGGACAAATAGACCAAAAATTTAATTTTTCGAAATAAAGTCATTACTCATCAAGGTTAGTTTATATGTATAAGGACACATCCTCAACTTTTAGGCGGTTCAAGGTCGGGGACGCAAGGAACGTCACTACCCGATTAAAAGTTGGCAAGACTGGGTAAAATCAAAGCTGATGATCAATCCAGTGGCGTCTAGAGTTTGCGCATTTCATTTTGCATTATTCTGGAAGTGATATTTGTTGAAAGATGTAATTCTAAATGTTTTTTATTTAAAGTAAAAGAATTTACAACTTAATAATAATTAAAAACTGTTGTGTAAATGTTTGTTCTACTAATACAATAAACTGTATATCTCCGGCACTGAACAACATGGCCGAGAAATGGGAGATGTGACGTCATAACACGTCAAAGCAATATGGCCGAATGTCGCGACCCTATATAGACCAACTTTGATTACTCATAAAAAAATTTGCTAGTAAAAATAACTGAGATTTTCTGGGGCGGGGTGTGGGGTGTAATCTGTTCATGAATCAATTTGTATTAAAATAAAATAATTATAATTAATATTTTTTGTTCATTTACTTACTGCAAAATAGCACCTGCTATTCCCAACAATTAATGATTAAAATAAAGCTCTTATGTATTCTTTTAACTCACTAATAACTAGGTTGGTAGAAAAATATTTAATTTTAATTTGTTTGGAATAACTTTAGTCAATATGTTTGTTTCTTTTATCAGGTTGAAGCTGAACAGCTGCAGTCAACAAAACGTTTACTATCTTTTTTAATCTTTGAAAGAGGTCACGAACGCTTACGCCTAAGTCCAGAGTACCGCGGGTGTTGGGTTATTAGATGTTAAACTAATCTTTCCCCTTTTCTCTCAAGGTTTTCCAAGCACTCAAACATGCACTTTTTGCATTTCGCAGCACCTTTGAAACAACGCGGTAGTGTCACCACAGACGTTATTATTAAAAAACTACTACTTAAAAATGTCTTTCCGGCTAAGGATTTGAACTGGTCACCTGTAACGGCGAGATTCTCTTACCACTGCGCTGCCGGGAAAAACGTCATATTTACTAACACTCAACACAGTAATAAAACTGATTCTTTTCCTTTGTCTAATAACCAGAAAAAAAGGAGAGTCATGTATTTGCAAAATAGAATTGATATGTTCAAAATTAAACCTTTTGATTCTTTTGAATTAATTAAACATAAACAAACCAAAGAAAAAAAACGGTTCAATGTTGAACCTAACTTAAACATGCTAAACTATATCCAATAAACTTGAACTGTGTATTTTGTATTTATTTGTTTTTTTTTTGACAAAATATGCCCCATAATTACTCACAATTTTTAAAACTACCAATAAGGCTATGTGTATAAAGACAATAACTGTTTTATAATTTAATCAACGTCGTAGACCCTACAAGTTTCACTATAACTATAGTGATATTTTGAATAATTTTTACAGTCTGACTTATTAAAGAATTTTTATTTATGTTTTTAATTTTTAGCACCTCGTCAGTGTATAGTCTGTGGTAAATTAGCTCACTGGGAATGTAGGGAATGTTTTGCTGAATGTTCCTCGACAGCCGGCCTAGAGAGTACCGCCTTTTGTATAAATTGCCTGAATACTGCTCATAAACATGAGAGGCGGAAGAGGCATAAACCGAGAGAGTTGACGGTGGATGCTGATTTTTTGGCTATGGAAGAGCAATTTAGGTATGATAACCGATTTTTAATTAAGAGTGACGTGGTGTCGTATACAGGGTCTCCGCTAATTTCGTTCTCATAGAAACCACATGTTCGTTTTGCCAAAATATTAAGATTTAACCAAACAAACCTATATTCAAATGTTGATGTTAAGAAAGATACAGGGTGCCAAAGTAAAAAAAAAAGTAATTTCAATTCATTTTGATAATTTTTGATACATTTTAATTATTATAATAAAACTCAGTATCTAGGGGTTATTTGACATGAACGATTTAAATTTGATATTAATTTTAATGTGTACACTAAAAAAGGCTATTTACACTACTTTTAATTCCTATAAAATTTCGCAACTTTTTTCTGCTACTTTCTATGTACCATCTAAGTTAACCAGTGAACTCTCCTATGCTTTCTACATGAAATGGTATTTTTTGTAAGAATCACTCTGAGCAACCACTTTTGAGATATGTGTGTTGAAGATGTTTAATGCGAACAAAATGTATATGGTAAAATACATAAAGCCAATATTCGTATATGATGTGTCACTTGCAGTTATAGCTATTATGCTCTAATTAATGGAAATTTTTGATTGCACTAAATAATTTAAAAGCAAATATCTCGAAAACGGTTGTTTAGAACGATTCTTACAAAGTATTTATTTTTTGTGTGGAGAGAGTAGAAGAGTTCAAATCAAATCAAATCAAAATAAGCTTTATTGTTTTAAGAAACAGGTTCTTGTTTACAAAGCAGCAATACATAAAGACAATATTAAAGGAAAATAATACACAAAAAACAAAACTAAAATAAAATACAAGTATAGAACACTTAAACGATTATAGACTACCAAACTATTTTATACAACTAAATTGCACACCATTTACTAGTATATTTAGATGGTACATACAGAGTAACACAAAAAAGTTGCGATGTTTCAGAAAAATTCAAAGTAAGGTATATATGCCCTCACTAGTTTGCACAAAAGAGTTAATATCCGAAAAGTCCATTCCAAAAAATTTCTAAATACCGAGCTTTATTACAACATTCAAAACGTATCAAAACTTATTGAAATGAATTTAAAACATTTTTTTACTTTGACACAATGTATCCTCTTTATTGTCAACTTTTGAATATAGTTGTTATGTTTGGTTAAATTAGTGGACACCCTTTATTACAAAGAAATATTCATATAGTACTACGAGAAAAAAAGTTAAGTGACCTAAAAGAAATAAGAAATAGCCTGATTTAGGGTGAATGTAATTATCGGAGTTAACTTATTTTATGTAGGATATTTCATTTACTGAGTATAGGACATATTGTTAAGTAGTTTGTGAATTATTTTAGGCCTCCAAGATTATTTATGGAACTTTTTGCTGTGATCTGTATAGAAACTTCTCATTATGTAGCTTTTGTAAAATGTGGCGTGGGACACGAGGCTCCCTGGTGTTTCTTTGATTCCATGGCGGATAGAAAAGGTAAGCTTATTTTATTTATATTTTATACTTGTTTACAGCTGGTCTGTCTATATATCATATATCACGGAATATTACGTCTGGTGTCAGATTTACAAAAGGCTATTTGTGGACACTAGAATATTCTATAATTTTATTTATTTTTTTTTGCTAAATTAATTGTTTATGAAGTAACAAATTTTTAAGGTGTTTTTTCGTTGCTGTTTTAAATACTTTGGGAAATCAAGTTAAAATTATGGATTTTTTTGCAAAAAGCAAACCTTACCCTTTCTCTAAAGCAAGTTCGTAGTAGACGGGAAAAATGGAATTTGTACTAAAAATACCTATTTTCAAAAAAAGCTACTGATCTAAAGTAGTTAATAATATAAAATTTATTTGTTTAATTCCCTCTGTATTTAATTATATTAATCAATTTATTTCCTGTTATATAATGTTAATGTGTTATTTTTGTATTTTGTTGTTTTTAGGTATGTAATTGTGTCTTATAAATAATAAAACACACTGTTTTTAAATAAAAAATTAAATTTTAAAGAAACTCAATATTAAAAACGTATTTTTATGGCATACATACAATTTAGACATCTAGTTTTAATTTTAACTTATGTTATTTAAATAATTTAATAACATTCCTAAAAAAAAACAATATTTCGAAATGTAACCAGTTCTTTTTAAGCATTTAAAAAGGTGAAAAAACTATAGTATCGGAATTACTTCTCACAATATTTACATTGACAATTTCTTAGTAATATATTTTAAAATACTATATGTTATTTTTAAAGGTGAGAAAAACGGTTACAATATTCCTGAGATGGTTGCATGTCCAGATATATCACAATGGCTTTCCGATGAAACGGCTTGCAGGTAAGTTCTTATGTAAAATATCTTTATCTTTATGAAATGTCGTAAATTAAAGTTGTAATAATTAGTATAATAATTACTAGAGTTTAAACGCTCTTAGTTAAACACCGCTACGTCATACTTTGATAGCATCAAAATGCCCCAAACACACATCTCGTCGACTACAGAAACCCTATATCTAGTGATGCCTATGGTAAAAAAATACATGGCAAGTGGGTGCTTTTGTATGTAAACATTTGATTTTTGATGACGTAGCTGTGTTGAACTTACAACGTTCGTAATTTACCTTTATACTCGATGAAATACCCACCAAATTGATAAATTTCGATAAATTTGCAGCCGCGGTGGGTACGAGGTGTTCGCAAGGCCTAAGGTGACTTTTGTATTTGTGTGATGATTAATATTGGGGTTTTATTGCACACGTCCTAAAAGTTTATAACTAAAATAGGAATTTTCAGTGGCCCGTGCTAAATGTCTGAATCCTTCGTCCGACTGTTAAAAAGTTGAACAACCTAGCTTTTGACCGTCTCAAATTGATAAATTTCGACAAATTTGCAGCCGCGGTAGGAACGAAGTGTCCGCAAGGCCTAAGGTGACTTTTGTATTTGTGTGATGATTAAAATTGGGGTTTTATTGCACACGTCCTAAAAGTTCATAACTAAAATAGAAATTTTTAGTGGCCCGCGCTAAATGCCTGAATCCTTCGTCCGACTGTTAAAAAGTTGAACAACCTAGCTTTTGACCGTCTCAAATTGATAAATTTCGACAAATTTGCAGCCGCGGTAGGCACGAAGTGTCCGCAAGGGCTAAGGTGACTTTTATATTTGTGTGATGATTAATATTGGGGTTTTAATGCACACGTCCTAAAAGTTCATAACTAAAATAGGAATTTTCAGTGGCCCGCGCTAAATGCCTGAATCCTTCGTCCGACTGTTAAAAAGTTGAACAACCTAGCTTTTGACCGTCTCCTTTTCCCGCATTGGCAAAATAGCCCATGAACGTTTTAAAGTGGCACGACGTTTATGCACTTTACCATTTATTTTATAATAAAATTACCTTTACTTAGTTACTACTTACCTTTTTAGGCAACTGCACGAGGAATTTCCTGCGGACAGGCATCTACCAGAACACGCCAGACGGTTGCTGTGTGACGCCTACATCTGCATGTATCAAAGTTCAGACGGAATGATGTACAGATAAATTCAAAAGACGATATTGTGGGTCTTTTAAAATTTTAAGTGTATTATAGTATGGACGCAAAAGTTTATGTAGTTATGTCATGATGAGTTAATGCTCACACATTTAACCCATTACAAAAATTGTTTTTTATAATGATTTTTAAAAAGTGTGGTTTTTTACCCACGAAAGTAGTGCAGAACGATGGCGAAAATATCACAAGAAGATCTTCAATGCCAGATTTAACATTTCATATTGCATTTTTTTTTATCTTTGGACAATCCACGAAGGCTAGATGCCTAAATACTATCGTACCGTGGGTGTCTTAAGCAGGGTAAGAGGAAGTTTGTTAACACGGGACTTAAAAACTTGAAGATTTGGGGGGAAGGAAAGACCTCTGCTGGCAGTAGGTTCCACAGTCTAGAAACTCTAGGGATAAAAGTATGTTAATTTTGTCCAAACCCTTAAAAAAACGAAACAAATTTCTGCATTCGGGACGTGAAATACACCGGAATATGTATTTATATGGGATCTGGGTCAACACTTTTTTATCTTGAGGAAAATTGGTAAAAAATCTTTAGAAAACTGAAGTAAAAAACATTGAAGTCTGTAATTTACACGCACTATATGATTTTCCTTGTATTTTTTCTGTCTTATCACGAATCCGTGGTCAGTTTTAATCCATC
Source organism: Listronotus bonariensis (assembly GCA_014170235.1). NCBI lineage: Eukaryota > Metazoa > Arthropoda > Insecta > Coleoptera > Curculionidae > Listronotus > Listronotus bonariensis. The sequence continues at coordinate 107,350 of JACEGR010001541.1, read as the reverse complement.
ACCCTAAAGTTTTTTGATAATTTCTAAAGAAAACCTTCAAAATTGTGGATTTTTATAGTTTTGTAAAGTTAGAAAAAATGTGACCTGATACCCCAATTCTGATCTCGGATTCGTGTTTAAAAGGCAAAAATATATCAGAGAAACATAAAACATATCTCTGGGTCCTATACATACTTTTTTTTGTAGAATGGTGTAATTTTTCAGGTCAACATTCAAAATTTTCTTATGGGATATTTTTCTTATTCTTCTGTCTTACAGCTGCTAACAAGCTTGTCTAACAGCTGACGTCATTATAATGTGAATTGAAAAAATGAAAGCGCTTACCGCCAATGACAAATGATATTAAAAAATAATAGCATAAACTAAAAAATGGTAACTCCAGTTTTAAAAGAAAAATGCGCAATATCTTCAATTGCAGTTAAATTAATCCTTCACATGGTTTCCCACACATACTATTGTTATTGTTATTATTATACATTTATTCAATTTTGGTTGACTTTTAAACTTAAATTCGGCTATATTTCCCCTCTTTGATTTTTCAACCTGTTAGACAGTGGTTAGATGTCTCCCGACGCCGCTAACAACAGCTGTGAGCTGCTGTAAGACTGACGTCATTGATTTGTCAAAAAATGAAAGTGCTTACAGCTGCTGTAAGCAGCTAACAAAGAAAACATCCCTTTACTTTTGATGCAATTTTAGCATTTTTCTGACATTTCCCGAACGTAAAACAAATTATCTAAGAACAATGATATAGTAAGTTAAGTGGTAGATCTGTTGGACGGATTCTGCACTACTTTCACCCATCGAAAAACACTTTGACTTCCATTAAAGTAGAGAACTAAATAGTTATTTCTCAATTATTCGATATTTACCTAGAGCATTTCTAGACTAGCAAAATTATAAATATAAAGTGTAATAAGTTTGATTACATTTATTTTACTAAGAACCGTTTTAAATAAAAAGGCAAAAATGTGGTTTGATTCCCTTATCTACTCAGTTTCAAGTTATAAATTCATACATCTCTAAACTTTTTCTATTTTTGTCGTACAAAATAAAACAAACTTTGTTTGGCTGATTCTGTACTTTTCAAATTAGTATTTCCATTTTTATTTTCTATACAATGGTTACATACAGACCCAGACACCTTAAAAGGCTTCTAGAAAATTCCACATTTGCTATGTCTTTCTTTAATAGTTTCGAAAATATCTACAAAAATTGTTTTTTTACACCTGTATATAAGAAAAATGAAACATTTTTTGTGTGGCAATATTTCTAAAACTATTAAAGACAGATTATAATATATCAAATGAAGTATATATTTTCCAAACCTCTTTAAAGTATCTGTTTATTGGTGATTTACCATACGGGCTTTTCATTTTAAAAAATACTCTTTATAAATCGAAAACTACAGAATTAACTCAACAAACTAATATTTTGTATAATAAAATAAAAATAAAAAAATTAAGAGGGGTTTAAACTTATAACATTAAAACATTTTTGTCTTATAATGTCTAAGACAAATGTAAGAATTTTTTATCCTCGCCCTTTAATAGAATAGGCATAGTTTTTTTTTCTTCATTGTTTTTTGTAAAAAACAAGATGACGGGAATGGCCGTCATGTCCTACTACGGATATGCACGTCGTATTTATAAAGTGCTCCATCATGCAAAAAATGATAGACGGCCATACCCGTCGGTGTCCGTGATCATAATTTCTACATTAACATAATAACATTTCAAACATTTTGGTCACTAATCATTTTTTACTAGATATAAAAGATATTTAGACGGGTATGGATTAAAATATTTGTAGTAAAACTTCTTTCACTTTATATAGCTATTTACAACCATTTTTTTGTTGTCAATACCTACATAAACTTTTAATAAGTGACTGATTATTCCTAAATCGTACTTCTTAACTTTATGAAAGGCAAAAAATATATCTTAGAGATAAAGTGAGAGAGCGAATTTGTACAGGGTATCCTACTCAATAAATTAAATCACCTCAAAGTAAAAAACAGGTTGTCTAGCTCAGAAAGAAAATATAAATATTCTTAATACTCTACTCTGAATAATTATTTACATAACGTTTATTAATTCTAGTACATTGTGTACTATAGGATATTCTATATAACCCAACTGATTCTTGAAATTTTAGAGTAAATTAATATAATAGATAAATTACCTGTAAAAGTTACTAAGAAATAAATTTAATAATTTAAAATATTGTATTTAATATGTAGGTAGATATATGGTATTTTAAACATGTATGCCGTTAATACCAAATATTAAAAAGATAATTTTTATAATCATAAAAATAAGTGTTTAGGAGATGCGTTTTCTATGGTAGGGGAGCCCAAGAGGGAATTAATATACCGGAGGATACCTTGTACCCAGTTAAGTACTTCCACCAAATATGAGCGGCGTATACAGGGTCGATCGTAAAAACAAAAATATATCAGAAATTTTCGAACCCGTCAGATTAAGATAGGGCAAGTTATTTACATGCTAAACAGTGTATATTCCGCTAATTTGACAATTTGAGAGTGACGTAAAGAAAGCGGACGGCTAAAAAGTTGTAAAAACGTCAGTTTGACATTCTCTAGCGTGGCTATTTTGTTTTATTTTGAAGAAAATAATTTAAGGTTAATGATACGATCCGAACTCTCGTCACAAGCTACAATAATAACAGTATTCTAAAAACTGGAAACATGGGACTTACACCAAATATATACAAGATTCTATTGGCCTAAAGAAGGAAACTTTGGCAAAGAAAGAAAAAATCAAAATTTTTAAAATAAAATTCTTGAGTTTAATCAAATTTTATCGACAAATTATTAATATATTCTACATATTTAAGATTTTTTTTAACAAATCAAAAATTTATATTTGGGAAAAAAATTGCTATTAAACAATAAAATTTCATGAAATTTAACACCTTAAGTTCAATGTTGTGAAAAGCCACACCAAACCTAGTAATAAAAACATTCTATATGTACATGCATTATACAAAACGACATACATGTTTAACATATTCGATATTTCGGCTTGCACTTGATATTTTTATGCCTTAAATGAAAAAAAGGTTAAAACAGAAAAAGAAAACTGGCGTAGTCACAAAAATATATTTTGTAATTTTTAAATTAACAATACCACTTTTATCCTAAAAAGAAAAATACTTTATTTAAACTATTAAGTAATGTCAAATAAAGCAATATAACAAATGTGGGTTATAGCAGACAACTAGGACCACCTTAAATTTACACATTTGTTTTAAAACACTCTATATATGAGCACAAATAGATTGCATAGAATTAATTTTTCTTTAAAAAGTTTCAGCGCACCTAAAAAACAAGAAAATCTTTTAAAATTAGAAAAAGTGATAAGCGTTTCAGCAACTAGTCAATAACCATTTTGAAGATACATAAAATAAATCTAAATATCAAAAATTACCAAGAAAAAAATAATTTTGCGATTTCTTTTTAAATCTTAAAGTACTAAGAATTATTTATGACATAATGTCACAAAGTACTGATTAATTATGGTAGGTTTACATCTGGCATTTATTGCATAATATTTATGTCAAATAGAAATGTAAACAATAAAAAAAAATTCTATCGGACATAAATTGTTGACCGTTTACAGCCAGAATTGTCTGCCTGACATAAATATCATGCAATAAATGTCAGATGTAAACCTACCATTAGTTGTAACAAGAACATTTATTCTTTCAATAAATACCTTTTAGTCCCTGAGCCAGTAATGAAATGGACTTCATGATAAGAACACAAAAACATTTTTAGGGAGGTTCCTTTTGACGAGTCTACCACAAATATTCATACCGCCATATATGAAAGCGGCGCTTTAACCCAGCCTGTCAATGTCAAATGTTTCGGGTGTCGGACTGGCCGAACGCGATACTTTACAGTCACAAAACCCGCCGATTACCAAAAGAAGTGTTTAAACCTTATGGTTTCATGACTGTAACCCTTATAATTTTTGGCAAAATGTTTAAAGTTGTACGTAAAACATTGTCGTAAGGTTGTCCTACAAAAAGAGTGACGCGTTCGCCCAGTCCGACACCCGAAACATTTGACATTGACAGGCTGGGTTAAAGAGCCGCTTCCATATATGGCGGTATGAATATTCGTGGTAGTGGTAGTGGTACCCCTAATACGTTTTTAAAGTGGTTTTATCATGAAGTCCATTTCATTACTGAACCAGGGACTATTGGTATGTGTGTGGTGGTAAATTATTTGATTTATTTATATACGGAAAGTCCGTTTACAAATACAGAAATTTACAAAAAATTTAAATACATAAGTGGACAAACCGGGATATTCCGATTTTTTAGATGGACTGTTTATTTCACTTATCAAGTTAAAACTTGATACTTATTTACTTTTACATTATACTACGCTGTTTTCTATCTCTGTTTAACTCTTATCCTAAAGATATCTAACAAAATAGTATAGTGTTAGTTTCTGCTTCAAATTTTAATATTGTTCTTGTCGCGTAAATAAGGACGCCCTGTATATCACAGTTTAGTATTAGAAACTGTTAAATTTTGTGATTTATGTAAATTTTGATATGATAAGCTTTTAACGTTTTGTTATTAGTAATTAGTTTATTAATTAATAAATTTTATCTTCCTTATCCATTACTGTTGCACATATTACAGGGTATCACAAAAATATCCATTGATTTGTAAAAGTTGCAAGGGTGCCGTAAAATATTCTACTTATCATAAAAATTACAAAACCTAGAACCAATGTATCAAATTTACCTAAGGGTGATATACGCATTTATTTATTTAAACAATATATCGGTTATCGCGTGTACTGTAGATATGTATTGATAGTCCCAGGGCTAGTAAACCCTTCGAGTAACGATGGACTGTAAGGCTAGAAATTTGTATAATAATGAGTCATAGCACGATAAGTACGACAATCATCACCTGCAAGCATCAGCCCTGCACATCATCAACCCGTATATTTTTGAAGGTTTAAAAAAATAATAATTAAAAAAAAACTTGAAGCTGTAAGCTTGAAATTTTTCTAGGATTTAGTTCATTCATAGTCAGGTTAAAAAAAAATGACAGGCATTTCTGATGAGCACAAGTACCTGCCAGGCGAACTAAAAGGTTCTATTCTATTCTATTTTTTTTCTTGGTTTTGGTCCCTTCAGGTCCAATCCAAAACTCTCCCCTTCCGGACTTTGCTTTCCAGGGCTTCGTCGGCGGAAAATCTGGATAATCGAGCTCGTAGCTTCCAGAAATTCCAAAAGAAAACAAAAATTCTACAATCGATGCAATGCATAAATTGTCGGCTGTCAAACCAAAACCTGCTACTGGTGTTACGTATAACCTTCACTTTCTCTACTGACAGATCGCATGGCACGCCCATCTATTTCCCGCCATTTGAGAAATACCTTGTGTTCACCACCAAACAGGATACCATCAGCTTATAGAAATCATCGCTCACAGCGCTTAGATCCAGAAGAAAGATGCCGTCAATTTACCGTGAATCTTTCCTTGATCCCCGAAGGTAGAAACGTCCGCACTATCCGGAGGTCAAACAAAGAGTCACGAACTGAAGTGTGGCTGATTAAGATGGCCATATTTCCAAAAGTAATAAAGTTAGATGTACTTAATGTGGTGTTTTCTTAAAGATCTTTTAAATATCTATTTAAAGGTGATAGTGGTAATAATATACAGGGTGGATTTTTTTAATAAGGCACCCTGTATATTATATTACCATTAAAAAGATTTTTGAAAACGGCTGTCAATTTTTTTCAAATCCTATTATGAATTAACTAAATTCTAGAAAATTTTCAAGCTTAGAGCTCCATCTTTTTTATATTGCTTTTTAAATTTTAAAAATATACAGGGTGATTATGTGCAGGGCTGATTCTTGCCAGGTGATGATACTTAGCATGCTATAACTCATCACTATACAAATTTCTAACCTTACAAACCCAACGTTACTTGAAGTGTTTACTAGCTCTCCTACTATATGATATGGGAAGCCTTATGTGTTGGTAGTAGATCTCTAGCTTTTATCCAAGGATACCTGACACTCGTGCGTTGCATTAAAGAAGCGTTAGAACTAACTTCTATTCCCTACGTTTAGCGTGTTGGTAGCGCCTTATTTCAGTAGAATAATGTACGACCGCACATTGCTCGTCGAACTATGGCTTATCTAGAGCCACATCTTCACATTCTTCCTTCGCCTCGACGTTCTCCTGATCTGTCCCCCATAGAACACAAATGGGACATGGTAGGAAGCAGCCAAAATAGATTTTCTAGGAGTATATTTTCCGCCGCGTTGGACGGTGACGCCGACGGAAGACTGCTCGCATAGACAAGGGAAGTGGATGGAGCTGTTTTTCTACAAGCTTCTTGTCTTCTTGTCTATGTGGGCAGCAGTATTCCGTAAACTTAATTTCGTCAGGCGCGTCGAAAAAAACCGTCGCTAGGAAAACGTACCTTAATCGGAGCAGAGCAGTTGGAAGCACTGCTAAGTGTACAAATTTTCTAGGTGGTTATACATAATATTAAAATTTCAAGAACTTCTCGTGAGTTGTTTTACAGCAAACTGTAATCACCAGCAAATATTATTGTACCTTTATCAAACAGAGCAATTTGGTACATACATTATTTCGAGATGTTGCAATTTTTATACTCTAAGTAGCATATCTTTTTGTTTACACAGTGTTGCAAATTGCATTGATTTCTTCTTAACGGTAAAAGATAGAGAACCGGTTAAATGAAATTTTCACATCATACACCATCAGGCCCGACTCGAGGGTGATGAAGGCGGTACAAATTTCCGGGACCCGGGCTAAAGGGGGCCCGCTAGCCAGGCTATTTATTATTTTTTTTTACAAATATTTAATTTTAGAGAAAAGTTACGAGTTCTGGGTAACTCGTCAGGTATTATGATAAATTGAAAATTGGGCGCCACATTTTACAAATAAGAATTAAGTGTTGAACATAGAGATGTTTTAAATTTATTTTTGCCTCCTAAATACAAATCCGCGTTTAAAATTGACCCATGAGGTCACAATTGTTTCTAGCCTTAAAAAACCGAAGAAAATTTGCATTGGCGAGAAGCAAGCACTTTTGAAAACAAAGCATTAAATGCCAGACAAAATATTAGGCATCATTGTGTAAAAACCTAAATAAAACAAAGATTAGTTACCAACTAACGTTCCGCGTAATTTTATATAAAGCCACCAACTTAAGTTCTTGAATATTTACACTTACACCAAAGAAGATAATAGCTAGGGTAAGCCCGTTTGGTAAAGAAGCCACCTACGTCATCATTATCTGCGCCAAATCTCCTGTTACTCCCTCGACCTGTAGTTAAAATGTTATTTTTTATTTTCAATTAAAACTTTAAAATGCCTACTTTCATGGTAACGATACGAAGCCCACGAATTCGCGATTAAAAGAGAGACCCAGGAGACTTCTCACAGATAATGATGACGTTGGTGGCTTCTTTACTAAACTTTAAAAAATCGGACATTGCACGTTTTGCTTCATGGCTGAATTTTTAACTGAATCTATGATGAACACCACCGAAACACTTCACACTAATTGTAGACCGACTCGTTTTGCATTTTGTATTGTATTCATTAAATAAATCACAAAAGTAATTAAAAAAATACGATATTAGCTTTGTTCGTAGAACAAAATTTACCAACCAATTTTCTAATGCGCTATTAAGAGGGCACGAGAGTTTAGTCTGTATCAGGGCCCGCCACGACTCTCGGCGGCTCTGTACACCATTATATCTTTTTAGAAACATCTCGTTTCTTTCTATATTTGAAAAAAAAATGTTTAGCTTTATTTTATTCTTTGTGTAAAATGACTTCAATTTGAAATAAAACAAATATTTAAAATTTATGAGTAGTAACAAGGGCATTAAAGAAATACTTAAATTATTTGACATTTTAGAATTTGGAAAAAAACACAATATCCTCATGCTAGTTTGGCAATATTAAAAGTTGTAATAAGGCAACTTAGGGCAGTATTCTTTTATCTTATACCGTTACCGAGATAGTTATACAGGGTGATTCTTAAGCTATACCAATAAACTTGGAAAAAAGGAGTAATAGTGAAAAAAAAGTAAAATATTTTTACTTTCCAATTAAAAAACGTTGATTCTAAAACCATAAATGTCCAGTAATGAAAAATGAGGTAGTGACCGATTTTTAAGTCAGAAATAATTTGGTTTATTAATTATATGCCATAATTTTTCATTATAATCGTGTAAAAATAAATTCACACGATTAAAACTAATAGTAGAGTACAACATACGTAATATCATCATAACTTATTTACTGGTTTAGAACTTACAAAAACACAAGTGCAGATTATTATTCTGAAAGAAAAATAGTTGACATTTTTTTTTCATTATTAGTCATTATTTGTGCTTAGAATCAATTATTTTATTTAAAATAATTATTTCCCTAAGTTAAAATATTTCTTGTTAGTCCTAAGCAATATTTTCTTAAGTTTATGCGAAGAGGTTAAAGAATCACCCTGTATAGTTGAAATTTGTAATAATCTGCATAATTATCATAAATATTAAATGGCGAGCTAAAAAAGTTCTTAATTTAATATCAGCCAAGGTGCTCCTATAAAAAGCACGGTATTTTTGAAATTTAAGGCGTTAAGAACCAGACCAAACATTCCCACAACCAAAAAAAATATATTTTAACACGTAATTCTCAATAGAATAATTACTATTTTTGAGGGGCAGTATGGACCAATAATTATTATAAGTAGGGACTGGGTTATATGCATCATAAAAAGCTTTAAATATGCACGCAAATATGCATAAAAAGTGGCAGAATATGCAACATTCAATGATGGGTTTAAGGAAAAATCTTAACACTCTAATTCCAGTTGAATTCACGCCTTTTACCGAGGGGAAAGTTTCTTCACTCATACTTTTTTGATAATTAAGTACATTTTTTTGTTCCAGGGGTAATCCCCCTCCCCCTGGAACTACCCTTTGCGCTTTCAAAATATTAAAAATATATTGATAAAATGCATCATAACCATATTTTACTGAAAATATGCTATTATTCATGAAAATGGCCAAAATATGCATATGCGTATAATCCGGTCTTTAATTATAAGATAGTGGTAGCTCATTAAGTCTACTTTTTCCCTAGTAGCTCTAAGTAGGTTTTATGCTACTAAAAATACGTGTTAAAACCGTTTTTGATTTGTGGGATGGTCCATTTGACTAATCTGTTTTTATTAGTTAAAAAAATAATACTGCAGTGACTATGAGAAAAGTATTCTTTGTGATCATGTTTTTGTGCCACTGAGTAATGTATAATTCCGTACAAAATATATTTAAAAAATATTGGGATTAGAATTTTTATTTCTATTTTTAGGAATATTTTTTAGTTAAACTATTTTCAAGTTTACACAATGTACTAATGTATAATTATTTTATTTATTTGTTAAAATATTCAGTATTTATATTACTTTAGTATGTAGGTATATGAAAATAATTAAACGTTAAGTTTCATATCTATAAGAAATAAAGTGCTTCTCTTTAATATAAATATTACCTTTATGTCTATTATTTTTTTAGGAGAGAGGGTGGTGGCACAGTAAGATAGTTAAGATTTGAAGATCAATAAAAACAAAATTTATACTTTAAGGGGGGCATATTCATTTTTAATTTAATGACTACTTAATTACTCTTAATATTAAAACGGTTTATTAATGCTTAAAAAAACCTCAGGTATTTTACCCCGTCTTACCGCATGGTACGGGGTAAGATGGGATGATGAGGGTTATAAGACTAGTTTTTTTTCTATTAAGCATCTTTTATTTGTGATTTATTTAAGACTGAGTGAGCATACAAAAAGTTTTCTGTCTTCGGACCACACTCTCTAGTCAGTTGCGTTTTTAGTTACGGCATTCTTAAAAGAAAAGCTCAGAAAATCACAAAAACTGCAAAAAACAGAATTGCGGGGCCAGTGGGCCACTAGCATTTTTTTATTGAAATGGAGTTATGTAGCACCTCATTTTAAAAGCCCTTTGATACTCTATTTAACGTCACTTTGTTTTCAAAAATCGACCCAGCCGTTCCAGACTTAAAAGCAAATACCATTAAAACCGCACTGTATCTGTATAGTATTTAAGTCGAATTTCAAATGGTTGTAAGTCTGGAACGATTGGGCTGAATTTCATAAACAAAGTGGCGTTAAATAGAGGATATTAGTTTCTTTAAAATGAGGTGCTTCATAACCCCCTTTCAATAATAAAAAAATGCTAGTGCCCCCTCCCCCGCAATTCGGTTTTTGCAGTTTGACCTCCAGTTTTGACTTCAGATTCGTGTTCAACGGAAAAAATACGCCCGACAATGTGGGTCCGAAAACCAGCACAAACCAATTATTTTTTTATGGGCCTGTGTAATTTAATGTCAATCGCAAAAATAAGACCAACGTAGTTCCTATATTATAGGTTTCTTTTTCTTTACTCACATAAACAGTATGTAGAATTTGTCTCTTTATGAATTCTAGCAAGCGAGCGTCCAAACATATGACTAAAAATTTGTGTTATTCTTTGTGTCTATAGTAAAATATAATTGTCTATTATATATAAAAAAATAGCATCCGTTTATTTTACATTTTGATGCTTTTTTGTCAGTTCTGAAGTGAGATTCCCGAGATGATCAAATCTTCGTCCTTGGCCGAAGAGTGATTGTGAAATCACATCATCATCAGAAATAGACCTTCGATCGGGCAATAAAATTAAAAATATTAATTTACCGAAACAAAAGACTAATAGTGTTCTCTCTAAGTTTTGCTAAACATCGATCTAAAATTGGGACTTCACCTGGAGATCTAAACAAACGATAACAACCATACAAAGTTACTAATAAGTGGGATTAAATCACTACAAATTTGAAAAAATGAATATAATATAAATAGCAACTTATTTTATGGCAAATAACACTATTCAGCATGATTTTTGTTACACGTAAACAAGTAATGTGTGTCGTGCTTGTTGCTGCTCTGGTGGGGTCGACAGCGTCGATCACCGGAGTTAAGCATTGAGGAGCGCGGACATAACTTGGATGGGTGACCGCGTGACCGCCGATATGGGCGTCGGCATACGGTGTTTTGCTCGGGGGTTAACGAACGGACCCAGCAGCAACCATCCAAGTTATGGAATGAGTGGCGTGTGAATGGGAAGGAGATCAAGACACAATAAGCCTCTAGGCTGCAGGGCAACACCTAGGGAAATAAAAAGTATGTAATACTCAACCACCTACCCTTTAAAAAAAAAAACAAAGTTTTTGCATAATCACCCTCGAATTTGATGTAACAGGGACACTTACATAATCCACATGATTATAGAAGATTGTTAAAATATTGTAAGTTAAGTTATCTTCAAAAAACCAATTATTTTTTGTTTCTATTATTGTATTGGTTTTAATACCGAACACTTCTATAATTGTTCCTGAACATTTGGTTATGTAAGTGGATAATTTACATTCACAAGTTAAAAGAAACATTTCACACAGTGCGCCACCTGACAAACTTTTGGGTTTTTCATAACTTTTTCTTCGCAATCATATGGGCTGAATTATGAGATTACGAATTAGGCTACGGCTACGATATCAAGCGTAGGGCGTTATGCTAACATAATGATCAGAGACAGCAGATCTTTATGTCAGCGTAGTGCTCTCACACTCCTCGCTTAGTATTCTAGCCGGCCCCTTAGACTGTTAATTTCGTGTGACCACAATGTAAGGCGTCAGTAGTGAAACAAAAAAAAGTATAAATTAAATGTTCTGTTGTTTCCACCAACGGACGTATTTCTGCCACCAATAAACATAAAATTAGGTGTTATTAAAAACAAAATCAAAATCGGTTATTTATTTTATTGGTAATATTTTTATATGTAAATAGGTCCCACCAAAATCCGTGTAACTAAAGTTAAAGAAAAATTATTTGTTAGACTACTAATCAGAGAATGTATTAAATCCTTATTATTATTGGAAAAAAACAAACTAAAAAACCCAAGCGGAAATGTTAACAAAATTTGGTTAGATTTGCTTGGGAAGAATTAAGATAAAATTACAAGACTTGATCAATGACGACCTATAAAGCACTAAAATGTCATGCAGCTGAAAATTTATTTTTATTATTACAGTGGAACCTCTATAACTCGAAACTCAAGGGACCTCGTGAGTTGCGTTAAAGAGATTTCGAGTTAAAGAATATTAGTAAGAAGATAATACAACATTTCTCAAAAATGTTTTATTGCATCAAAAATGGTATAATATATATAGTATATAAGTAAACATATTTTAAAAATATTATTTTTGAAATAATCTGCAATCAAGTTCTAATGAATTATTTTTCTTTCACAATCCAATTCGTAAAATTTCTTTACCTGAACAAGTGAATTAAAAATATAATCCGTCGTATTTTCACTTATATGTAAAACTAACTGAATGTATTTGTTTTAGTCCCCCATTCTAATTTTTGTCAAACTCTTAAGTTTTCATAGTGGTGACATTTTACGAACCGTGCACGCACTGTTGACTGTGCTGAAGAGCAAAGGTATGATTCTGAGCACCGAATTCATCGAGGTGGTTTAAACCGCATTTGAAATGATAATATAAATATGAGAATAAGATAAAGATAGGTATTCAAATGGTTTTAAAATGTTTTGAACCGTATTAACACGAAAAACGCCTTAAAATGGGATATTCTGTAGGATAAATGTTTAAAAAAGCTTTTAAAAACTGTTCTTCTTATAATGTTTGCACAAAATGATATTTATGTTTTTTTTTGTCGAATAAATATTACAAAAAAACTATTGTATTATTTATTATACTCGTATTCAATCCTTTCTTTAACTGGGTTAAAATATTATAAAATAACTTGTGCAACAAAGTCATAAAATAGGTAAATAAATTTATAGAGTATACAGGGTTATTTTTAAGTTGAAATATTCCCTTTAACACAGTATAGAATGCAAGAAAATACGAACATTTTACAAATAAAAATAGGTTTGAAAATGCTTCGTCTCCGAAATACAGGGTGTTAAAGTTTTAAGAAAAAGTTGCCTTTTTTATCATAACTTTCGTACCACGCCAGATATGTCCACAAAATTTGGTACACTTCTTTTAACCATTACATTACATTTTTTACAGTAAAAGTTAAAAAAATTACCAGTGGCGTTCAAACAAGATTTGTATTTAATTAAAAAAAACTTGTACGTCACTGCTTTTTCTTTGAATCAACATATTTGATATTTTGACATTTATTCGCACGACAAACGGTATTCGTTTAAAAAAATAAATACCATTTTAATCGCTAAAATCAGACATAATGTTTTGTATGTAAAATTCGTTTTTGACTTTTATTAAAAATTATAACTCCTGATTATTTTTTTATAAGGTTTAAATTGTAGTAATGTAAGTTTTTGACCTTTTTTAATACAAAGTAGACAAATACAAATTTTACATATTTAACACCTTATCAGAATTTAACGATTTTGCTGTGCATCAAAATGAGTTTAATTTTTTAAATGAAAACCGTTTGTCGTACTAAAATATATCAAGAGACCAAGTTTTCAAAGTAAATAAATATTTCAAATACAATATTAATCTGAGGAAAAAGCAGTGGCGTACTATATTTTCTTGAAAAAATTCAACACAAATCTTGAACGACACTGGTAATTTTTTTTACCTTTTACAACAAAAAATGTAATGTAATGGTTAAAAGAAGTGTACTCAACTTTGTGGAAATATTTTAAGTGGTAGGAAAGGTATGATAAAAAATTATTTTTTTCTCAAAACTTTAACACCCTGTATTTCGGAAACAAAGCATTTTCAAACATAATTTTATTTGAAAAACGTTCTTATTTTCTTGCATTTTATGCAGTGTTAGAAGGAATATTTTAACTTAAAAATAACCCTGTATAGTCAATTTGTTGATTCCAGAGGACAGCTGCAGAAGAGCTAAGAATATATCAGTCCAGAATGACAGAAATATTTCAATGTGATTAATATTATTATTGAGAAGATTTTACCAGTTTTTTTACTAACTAGATACTGCAATTCTGTTATTATAGTACGAGATCCGAATAGGCGACGACCTTCACCCATCTGTTTACTAGTTAAAAACTGTATTATTTTAAAGATAGTATTTAAACAAACGTATCGCAATAGGGTTGCGTAAAAAAATTAGGTCAAGGCCATACTTAATTTAAAAAATAACCTTAAAATTTTGGCACACCTTGTATAATGACAACCCCTATATTTTTTAATACGTACGTAGGCTAGTTATTAAAATATATATTTTTAAATAATACAGAATGTACCAAAAATTTGTTTAAAAGTTTAAAATTTAAAAAATTATCACAGCTTTGTTTATAAGACCAATAAAACAAAATGTACCAATATATTAGTACTGTCATGTACAGTGTGTCCAATCTAACTTGTCCACATTTTAAATACCTATAACTTTTTATTTCTTAACTTAAAAAAAATGATCCGAAAACCAACTTCTACAGTATATTATCAAGTTTTTTTACTATGAAGTTTACACAAAACAATTTTATTAACAGGATATATTGACATAACTTACTTTTTTTAAATGGGACAACCCGTATATTATACCACCATCTTTTAAAGAGTATTACGAAAATACCACATTTGATATATCTATCTTTAATAGTTTCGAAAATATGACCATTTAAATCTAAAAATATTATATGTAATTTTCACTATACCTACCTACAGGACGACTAAGCTTAGACTGTAGATATAACGGAAGTAATATCTATTATTTTTTGAATATAAATGGTCATATTTCGGAAACTAATTAAGATAGATAAATCAAATGTAGCATTTTTGTAAAAGACCTTTTTATTGGTGGTATAATATACCCCATTAAAAAAATGTAAGTTATGTCAATATATCCTGTTAATAAAACTGTTTTGGGTAATCTTTATAACAGAAAAAAAAACTTAATAATTCAATGCACAAGTTGGTTTTTGGATCATTTTTTTAGAGAAAGAAATAAAAAGTTATAGGCATTTAAAATGTGGACAAGTTAGATTGGACGCACTGTACAATAAAAAATGAAAATTGACATTATACAGGGTCACTCAAAAAATGTAAAACTTTTTTTGTAATTGGTCAGAGCCTTGACCTAATTTTTTAGGCAACCCTATGACTATAACTTTGTTTAAATACTATCTTTAAAATAAAACAGGTTTTATCCGGTAAACAGATGGGGAAGATCGCTTCCTATTACTCCTCTTCCTTAAACTTCCTATTACGCTCCTACTTAAAATCATTTATTTCTTTTAAGGTAATAACTTTCACTATATTGAGTAAGAGCAGAATAGTTCTTCATAGTATATAAAAGTTTTAATTTTCTTAAAAGGTTGAATAAACTTTTTAATTTTATTCTGGAGAAAAGCCAAATAACATTTTGTTCATATTTATGGTGTTGCTTTTTGTCTCTGAAGTGGTTATGCTATATATGTATAACAGTAGCGGGGTCAACACTAAAAAAAATATGTAAAAACTACTACGCAAGTTATTTTTTTATTATTTTTAAATATTTTAGGTACTTAAAGATCTCTTAAAACTAGTTAAAGTAACATAAGGTATTTTTTGGAATTTTTACTTTTTTCTTTAACCTAATCAGTTCATATAAGTTCTAACCTAACACTTTTAAATACCCCAAAAAATGTCAGTTTAAACCTTATACCAGTTCCTAATTTCTAAAACATCAAGTGTCTAAAAAACGCAGTAAAAATTATGACAATGATTTTAATAATCGTTTTTTTGAAAAATAAAAATCATCATCAGAATTTTAACTGTTTTTCCCTATACAACCAGATCACTCCCCAAATGTTAGGACTTGTTAGTTTAATGCCAAACCAAAAATACTGAGATCATACTAAACACCAATTCTACTTATACAGGGTGATTTAGAAATAGCCCAATGGCCTTTGTATTTATATTCATATACAGTGTGCTCCATTAAAAACGCAACAAATGGAAACGCGGTTTAATAAAAGCCCAAATACATACGGGATAAGTAAATAAACATAAACTACTTAGGGCCAAAGTGTACTTATATAGCTACTAAAAAAACATACTTTTGTTTCAGGTACTATTTTTCAGAATGTACCAGTTGGAAATGACGAAAAGACAATAAGAAAAACAGGGGTTGGAAGGCAACAGACCATCAAGGACTCATTTTATAGGAGAAGGGGCATACATATACATATTAAGAATCAAAAATTATGTCCAAATACCAAAAATTTATTATCTGTTGTACACTTATAGTAACTAAATTTTTGCTTGGGTAAAAAATAATTGTGTGATTTTGGGGCCTCTTAAATATCCCTCCAACAAACTTGACGTTGGAAGTTACATAAAAAAATGTAAGTTAAATTTATAAAATATGCGTTCATTTGATTAAAATTATTTAAAAGTTGGTTGTAGCTGCTTAAAAATTATCTTAAATCATGAATATAAAATAACATGTATCATACAGGAGTAATTAAAAACCTTTCAAGAAAAGAAAAAAAAAGGTTTAAATGGGAAACCAAAACTTTTAAATCGAAATTTTGTTTTCTTTCATAATTTGTTATATTTTTGAAATGGGGACACTACTCTTAAGCAATTTTAGGAATTGTTTTTCCTTACCCTGTATTTTTAAGATTTCGGGGCTAATATATTTTAAAATGTTTAAAAATACATTCTAAATCACTCTGTATACAGGCTGACAAAATTTTAAACTTCAGCTCTTCACTTAAAACATTTTAACAGCCTGTACATTATCACTATTGTTATTCATAATGTGAACACTTAAAAGCTAAAGATAAGTCTTTAAAACACCGGTAAAACTAAACAATTATCTCCTAATGTGTTAGTAGTGTTTAAAATAATGATTAACCTGTCAATACAGTGTGCGACAAATTTAACGTTTAAGTATTTTTTGTTAATAAAAACATTCCGTTTTGGGCAAAAGAGATACATTTTTATGGTTTTTCTTTGTAATCCCAAAATAAAAAATTATTTTTGGTTATAAAAAAACAGTTTGTACACTGCATATCATAACACACAGGGTAGCCAAATATTATAGAATCACAAAATCATACAAATGATTTCTACCTAAGCGAATGACTTCATAAAAAAATTCTATTTAAAAGCACTTTGCCTAGGTAAATGGCATTGGCCGTGGTCCTTGTGAGGCAAATTACTGTGATATATTTGATAACATATTAGGCGTATAGTGTGCTTTGCAGACTACAGTAAAAGCAAAAGAACGTGTAATTTTATTGGTTCGAAGCGCTATAGATGGTCATGCAAAATCGTCACATTGGGAGTCATGGTTAGTTCTGGTTAGTTAAAATCTTTTTTTTTTAATTCCTTAATAAAGCAAAAAAAAGATTTTAACTAAACAGAACTAACCATGATCGCGCGCATGACAGTTTTGCATGACCATGTGGTTATGCAGGTAATGCAAATATTTCTATTTTTATTTGTCTAAAAATTGCTTATGCAAATAGATTCAAATGCTAATTAACTAGTCAAAAAGCATTTGCCTAGGCAACTAGCATTTGAAAATAAAAATACACTATTTGCCCAGGCAGAAAACATTTGCCAACAGAAGCCATTTGCCTAAAATACCCATTTGACGGCGACATCTACACCATTTTTCCTAAAATAAAGAACTTTATTGGTGCAATTAATTTATATTTGGTTTACCATTTTTATGTATTGTGTGTAACATTATGTACTTGTTACATAGATTTTTCTTTTACAAAATTTCCTGCCTTGCATATTTTGATAAAGTGACAAAATGTATAATTATAATTTTAATTTGGCGTTAACATTAAGTCCAATACTGAAAAATAATCTATAACTAAAATTATTACACAAAATTTTAAGTAAAAGTAACAGTTGTAAAATTTTATAAGAATTGTTTGACACCGGTAATACTTTCGCCATATTAAATCAATAACCCTATACCAAATATCAAAAACTTGTTCCCGTGATAAATGGCTAAAATGCATTTCATGCAAAATCAATAATTAAAATCAGGTACTCAAAAATACTGTAACTTTTGTCTTTTTATTTCCTAAAATATAAACGGGTTCCAAAAATAATTTTCAAATAAAAGACCTGACACACTTTAAAATTAATTCGCGCACAAAAGTCAAAAATACGTCATTCTTACTAACAGCGCTTGTACACTCCAAAAACTTATTAAAATAAATGAACCTTTGTTTAAAAACCAAGAAAAACTAAAAAATTAAATCTTTTGCCCAAATAGCCACAATAATTCAGAATACAATCAAAATACTAAGAGCTAAAACATCTATTTCTAAGATAAAAGATTTTAAACACTATTTTGTACTTTTGCTCTCACCAAAAGTGTTTTTTCATATTATTATTTAAAAAATATAATCAGAAAAAAAAACATCCGTATTTTGTCCATTTTTAGTAAATGTTAATTACTCAGATGTCATTTTGTAACAATAAAAGTAAAATCAACATGACCACCATACCAAAACAACTTGGGAATCGTCTACAACTGTATTACAGTATTTATGAGAAACAATGCCCTGGTATGGTCGATTCACCAATTGACTTAAAATAATAGATATAAAATGGACTTACTTTTTATCATTTTACTGGCTTTTTAGAAAAACCAATAATCCCTAAATATTAAAAGTATAAATATTGTAGTAAAAATAGAGATTCTTTCATAGAATTTTGTATTTTTTTATGATTTAAAATCTAATAAAGCTTTTGTTTAATTAAAAATCTACATTTTCCACATTATTGCACATCCAAAATGACGAATTGAATAATATATTAATTTTTATAGTCAGCATAGACTTCTTAATGACTGTTTTTTTTTTTTTTTGTTTAAGTACTACTGTATAAACTAAACATCATTACAAATATAGATCACAGCTAAACTTTTATCACTGGGTAGCTACAGCTACAGCTACATGGTACTACAAGATGTTATGTTATAAAATACAAATACACGTTGCATTTTATTTTGTCCACTTTATAGTTAATAAATAAATTATTAAACTTTAACATAGCGCCCGGTTTTATTCACAAGAATATTTTAAAATAAATAGCCAATTCTTGGAATAAAAAACAAAATGCCGTAACTTAAGTTAGCTTAATCTCTCATACAGCAACTATTTAAATGTAAATGTACCTTTGGATTAAGCTAAATTCGATAAGAGCCGCACCGCAAAGTAATAAAAATTCAGCTTAAGAACAACTTTTACGATGCAAATATTTGTTAAAACACTGATTTTATAAGCGAAGAGACAATTATTCCCACCGATATTTTACAAGTAAAAAATAAACATATTTAAACATATTTTAAATTTTACATTCTTTGAAAGAATCTTCTTAATACGGAAAAAACTCCTCCCAGCAGATTTTTATAAATTCCTCTGCTTCCTTTTACAGCAATTCATCTTCGTCCATAACGAAGTCGCTTCCAAAGCCAGAATCAATGGCATAGTTTGGACTAAAACAAAATATAATTTATTGTCCCAAAAGTCTTAATTGATTCAGAGAACAAAATTACATTTTTATATACAATATCTTATTATTATTATTATTATTATATTATATATTACGTCTATGATAATATTCAATGTGCTGGTGGACCAACTCAAAAGCACCCAAAAAATATATAAAATTCCATTATTCAAAAATTGTTGGTTTTCAAGATATTAGCACTTTAATAAAATTTTCACCATTTTTAATCACCCTGCATATTATTTGGTTCTTATAAAAAATAACGTTTTTTTTCTAAATATTAAAAATAATAAAGTTACAAGTATAGTTAAGTCCATCCCATCTATGGACACACTACACACTGTAGACTTTTTAGAGAACTTTTAGTTGATTGCTGGCCTTTGATCAATGAAATGGCCATTCAGTGCTGCAAAACTAAAATAAAAATCTAAAAATATTATTTTTTAGGTGTGACAATCAAAAATCTGATTCAAGAGGACGATTGTGACGAATTTCAAGTGCCAATACCTCGAAAATCAACGAGTTTTTACTAAGGTCATTTTATGTTCTTTTGAATAGTTATGGATTGTTTCCACTAGCGTAGCGGGAGGAGGCGGCCCGCCCTGGGCCCCCAGTTGGAAGGGGCCCCCAAATGGAGCCTTCCGCTTAGTAACTGGAATTTTAGAAAAAAAACTGATGAAAAAGGAGGCCCCGACCACAAAAAGGAAATAATATAGTGAGAAAGGCCCCCTTTGGAGAAACTTTTTTGTAAAGAAAAAGTA
The DNA here is from genome assembly GCA_014170235.1 of Listronotus bonariensis. Lineage (NCBI taxonomy): Eukaryota > Metazoa > Arthropoda > Insecta > Coleoptera > Curculionidae > Listronotus > Listronotus bonariensis. The sequence goes on along the minus strand of JACEGR010001541.1, from coordinate 86,995 downwards.
GAGAAAGGGGGCCCAACTTTAAGAAAGTATATCATGTTACAGTGGGAGGGCCCCACTTTGGCGGTAAAGACCATTTTTTTGTTTTCGAATATGTTTTCGACAAAAAAATAAGGTTGAGATGGTATGGGTCCACACTTTACTTTCCACCCCGGGCCTCAACACCTCCAGCTACGCCACTGGTTGTTCCATTAGCTCTTTTAATATGATCGTTCAATTTCCATATAAAAAAATCTAGAACAAAATAGAGAAGTGTGTGCCAATTACAGAAACTTCAAAACCTTTGTATATCTAATAAAAAAATTTATTTCAAGAGTTTATCAAAAAGGGTTTGTTATAACAACTCAGTATTCCAATTTTAATATTGCTATCTATTTTTATTCTGGAAACAGTGTGTTGAGTACAGACAAATTTAAAGACAAAATTGCTGCACAATCTGTTTATCCAACTCTTAATATAAGGGTGGCTGCTCTTCCCATACCGCCCTCAACTTCAGTAAAAAGGTCCATCGTCGCATTCGGCAAGTGAAAAAAGAAAATAATGAACTTTGTCGCTCCTATTGTATTTTATGCCATTTTAATTCATGATTTGGGCTTCTTCTTTTCTTTTTTACCTATAAGTTTTAATATTTAATTTTTGTTATTGGAGAGGAAATGTACCAAACCAATAAGACTTAATGGGAAAAAAGGAAAGATCATCTAAGAAAGGGCCACATTTTTAATACCTATATTGTTTTAACTATAATGGTATGACATATTTCAATAATATAAATTTTATGTTCTAAGCTGCTTTGCCTAAAAGGATTGAATTTTGTTTAGGATAATAAAGCAATTTTAAAGTTTTAATATTCGTTAGCTCCCCATGACACATTTGTCTGTGTGACACCTAATCTGATTACATTGTATGTAGCCCAAATCAAATCTAGTCTAGAATATTGTTCCTACATCCGAGAAATGACGTCATAGGATTTTTGGTTTAATTCAAACAAAAGCCGTTCGGCTTATTAATGACCCAACTCTTACAAGCAAGCTATGTGAAAATGGCACAATTTAGTATGTAATATATATAATATGAGGAACTTTTTTTTATTGGTCCTCAAAAATTTCAGGTCAAGGGGGCACCACAGGACCAAACTGCTTAGGGCATCAGGAAGTCTTAATCCGGTACTGTGATTGGCAAATAACTGAATAGGGAGAGAAATAGTTATATTTACCCACATCTTTTATTTTAAACCATATATTGGGTACCGGAACTCTTAAATATCTTTAAAACCGCAAAAGCTACATTTACCAAATTTGGTATTTACGGCCATCTGGAATTGAATAGTGATATCGGCACTATTCCCAGATTGCTCAGATGCTTTACATGTTAATTGCATGTACCAAACAGTATATTATAAACCTTATTGTAGTAAGCACCCATCCCTTTGAATGCTACACTTACCTGCAGCCAGGTAAGAACAATTTCTGTTTGGTTCATGCAATTAACATGTAAAGGTAACAATTATAAATAAATTAAGTATTAATTAATTAATTTTTATTAATTGTAGCAGACCTATGCTGGCAAAGGTGGTTCACTTTCATTCACTGCATTAAAATCTGCTTAGAAAATATAATTTAATTCAATTAACAGATGAGGGTATATTTTTTAATGCCGGATCTCAGACTATCAATGCTTTACTGCACACAAGTAATGCTTAAAAGAATAATTATAACAATCTAACGTAGAAAATAAATTTTCTTTTTCTTAAATTATTGGTTTACCTACAAAACAACCAACAAAAAGAAATTAGATAGGTTTTTCGGTGTTTAAACTATAAAATAACAATAATTCTTCATGTCGTCATATGCGACTCATGTTGTCATTTATGTATGAAAATCTTTATGTTATTGTTTAAGGGTTAGGAGTTGCAGTGCTGTTTACTAACCCAGTAGCTGCTCAATAATACTTACTTGCTAGCTCTGCATGTGAAAAACACAATCCTTTTCAGCTTCTTGTTGTACAAGAAATAATTGAAGCTCCACAGACAACCGTCCTCGCCGAAGGGATCGGAAGCCAGGTCCGGGTTGTACGAGTAAATGTCGCAGTGTTCGAGGCAAATTTCATTATCCATGGCGGCCCACATGGCAGGTCTAAGGGCTTTATAGGCATCTCCTGCCGTGGCAGTCAGCTGAGAGTCGATTGCGTTTGTTACCCACTGAAGGGACGGCTCCTTACTAAATTCGTGGCTCTGTAAACACGGATTGTTATTACTCTTTATAGTTATACAGGGTATCCGGTAGCTTAACCGACAAACTTTAAGGGGTGATTCTACAATGAAAATTACGAAAAAACTTTATATAAACATAGGTCCTAAACGTCTTAATTTTTGAACTAAGGGTGTTATTTTGATATTTTTAAAAATCTGAAAGACGCAACCTTTGTACCACAAGACATTTTTGGCATACAAGAAAAAAATATTTTTACCAGTGTCGTCCATGAGGTGATTAAGGTAAATATTTTTCAAGAAAAAATAGTACGCCACTGCATTTTTCTAAAACAAAAATATTTTTTAAAATCCTCGTTTAGTTTAGAACACTTGGCTTTTTTGTTTGATGTACGGTTTTCGCGTAAATAAATAGGTAGAAACCATTTCCGGCATGGCCAAATTCCTATCAAATTAAAGAATAATAACTAAGGTTTATTTTTTATTGTAGAATTTGATACTAGGAATATAAACTCACCATGCCAAAAATGGTTTCTATTTATTTACGCGATAACCGTACATCAAACAAAAAAGTCAAGAGATCAAATTTGTTCTAAACTAAACGGGAATATACAAAAATTATTTTAGAAAAATGCAGTGGCGTACTATTGTTTTCTTAAAAAATATTTACCTTAAACCCCTCGTGGACGCCACTAGTAAAAATTGTTTTCTTGTATCCCAAAAATGTCTTCTGGTGCAAATGTGCGTCTTCCAAATTTTTTAAAAACATCTGAATGGGTAAAAAAAGTTATTATAAAAAAACAATATTTATTTTTTTATAAATTTTAACACCCCGTAGTTTAAAAACTAAGATGTTTAGGATATATAATATATATATATATATATATATATATATATATATATATATATATATATATATATATATATATATATATATATATATATATAAGTTTTTTTCCTAATTTTTAAGTAAATATATTATAAAAGAAATAAATTATTTCCTCTTTTCCTCTTCAGTATAACCCATTTTGCGACCTAATATTATCAAAATTTAAAAACGAATTGACAACTAAATGTTATGTCTCATGCCACCGGAAATGTCATTTTTGATAACTTTGTTTTCCAATGGTTACTGTGATTTGTTTTATATAGTAAGTTAGAAATATTTTGATTTTTTAATAGCGAATGTTTTAACAATGGATGAATGAATTATAGGCAACATATATATTTTAAAAGGAGAATTTTAGGCGCTGTCCAATAAACACATAATATATAGGGTGTTTCAATAAAAGACGGTATACAATAAGTCCAAAAGTGCACCGGTGATGCTCAATTGTTTCTTTAATAGCAAATTTGGACGGTCTGGATGATACCCTACAATTTTTATCTAATTTTTTTTTCTATTTGGAATAATAGGGTCGCTAGAAGCTGTCAAAGTTTGAGGAAACATACTGTATATAAAAAAATAGTGTGGAAATTCACCACAAAATGTCTAAAACACTTTAGACGGTTTTTAGCTCTAAAAACACGTGGTCACTTGACGAAGGCCAAAATGAATGCTGATCTTATTTAATCCCAAAGAACAATTAAAAAAAAGCTTTTAATAAGACCGTCTCCTAATTAAAATTTTAAGTCCCCAATTAGCTGCCAGGTAAGGTGTTCTTCAGAAAATTAAAATTTCATCTTTGCAGCCTTGAACTTTTTCTAACAGATAGCGCCACCTACACTATCTTACCAGTACCGCCTATAAAAGCAAAGTATGATTCGGTTTAATGTTGCCAATATGGACGCGATCTTTCACCGTATAGGTTAGTTTCCCAAATTAAAATTGTTCCAGATCACGCCGCGATCGCAGCTGGTCATCCTGGATATAGTTATATTCCAGAACCAGGAGTGGCTGGCCTAATGGGTCAATAATCACACGCTGTCGTCCCGATGCGACGCTTAAAGTTTCAAAAAACTTTTACCGCGTCTGCCACCCTGCATGGTTCCTCCGGTCCCAGACTCCGGGTTGCCTAACAGCCTCTCCCGGATTCCCGGACGTCCTGCTTGGTTTTCTATCGGTGTGGCGGCCTTAAAAAACTTTGATCATTATTAATATAATTGAACATTGCACGAATTCGTCGGACCCATAGGGATGAGTCATTTCAGGGTAAAGTCACATGTTTGGCCTCGTAAGAGGCCTCATCCGGCGTAGGATGGGGGAAAACCCGCCTTCCGCGGCGAACTAGAATAGTGTTCGCCTTAATGTGACTGGAATTATGTAAAAGGGAAACGTGCCGGACCCAGTTGTGAGGAGGTGTGGGCTAAATTAGCCTCTGAAGAAAATCTCTATGCATGCTTGGGGAATTCTTTCCATAATGGAAATTATGAAAAAATATTTATTTTAAAGGAAAAGGCACTCAGAGCGAAAATTATTGGACAGTCTGTCCTTAAGGGAATAAAGGGAGAGATCTGCATTTATAGAGCTCTTTACAATATATATAAAACTTAAAAACTAATATTTACAATGCTCTATGAACTAAGTATTTTATTTTGCTCTAACAAATTAATTTTTGTTAATGCCTAATTCCCTTTTTGCACATAAAGTCCTACTTGTGCTTATTGTTTATTTGATAATTATCACGGCACTAATGTTTATGTGGCGGGTTTCACTTTAGTGTTTATTTTTATCACTCGTAGATTAATTGTTTTTAAAATTAACGAGTAATCGTTAATTGTTAAGTGAGAGTTTTATGTTAATTTATTTTTAACACAACAACAAAATCGAAATTAGACAAGATTGAAAGCTTTTTGCTTTTAAAATAGCTATACATCTAAGATAGCCAATTACCAATCAAATTAGTCTAAGACAAAATAAAATCAAATTAGCCTTTTAATTATAAAGTAATTAATCAAAGCAATTAGCGAATTTTGAAAACTCTTATTAGTGTAATCAAACACAAAATAAATAGCTTCCAACCTTCCAGTAATACAAAAGCTTATTACTTAAAAACTAAGACTAATTAGGGAAAAATTTCTTAATTTTAAAAATTGCTCAAAATGGCTAATTCTAAAATATCTATAAGATATAACGCTGATTATGTCTTATTAAGACTTACAAATAATAATATAAAAGCATAGAACTAGGAAAAGAGTTTTTCCCTATAAAAATTAAATTTTTACAAATTAACACTAATTATAAAATGTCCAATCAGGAACTTATAGTCTTTTAAACTGATTTTAGCGAGACTGCGCGGCTTTTAAATTAAAAAATCAAAATCAGCGAATATAATAATCTTTGGATTGAAAGTACTGTGGGTGCCAGGGCGTGCAGACAGGTCTTGACTTCTCTGGAGCAAATCACTGTCAGATTGAATAATTAAGAATTATCATTGGCTTGGCGGTTTTTCTAAGGTAGTTTTTTTGAGATCTATCTAAGTAATCTTCCGGACTGACCAACAATTATGGACCAATGAATTTCGTATGGGCTCGGAAAAGCGAGAAACGGATTTTCAGAAGAAAGCTTTTTACCTTGGAACGATGAGCACTATCCCAGTTCCTGGTACGGAGGTCGTAGGCAGATCCCGTACTCCGCGGACTTTCTTATACCTCTTAATCACCCGAATTTCAAAAACCGCGTCGCGTATCTTCTTAATTAGTAATTTACTTCTTCAGAAAAGGAAAATCTGCAAAATACCAACTGGCTTTTGAAATAGATTAGCCAATTCACAGTGCTAATCACTCTTTTCACCTAGTGTGTGTAAGTCTAGGGTATGTCAGGAAGCGATGCTAAGCACCAATCAGCAATTAATAGCCTCTAAACGAACTTAGGGATGCTGAAGAATTTTTCTATAGAGACTCGATGTGACGTGGACTAAGTGTCTATGAATTCTCTCTATTTCTGTAAAAAACATGAGGCTTTTATATTTTTCCGCCGGTTCCAAGCCTAAAAAAGATGCTTCCTGACCAATCACGACACCCTTTCTCATTTCACCCAAGAAATGATTCTCGCGACAGCCTAAGAAGTTCATAATTCGAAGATTCTCAGGAGAAGTCGCGGAAACCACAATTTCGGATTTATTCGCGACTAATTAATTTACACAGCCTTTATTATATCTTAAATGTACATAAGTACATCCCAATTAACTACAAAGAGCCTCAATCCCAACCTCATGAAAATAGCATTTTCCCAGCGGTTTTCCCGCGGAGGACATATTTTCAGGAGACATTTTTTTCCTTTAAATTATTGATATGGCTTTATTTATTTTGGGAAATTAAAATGATATATAATAACATAAAGGTCTTTCCTCGTCTATTAATAAAAATTATAAAGAAAATTCTTCCCATGGATTTTCCCAAATAAATGTTTAAACAAAATTACTAAAAACGTTTGCGGAACCCAGAATTTGGCAGTCGAGGGCACACGAACATCAAAATGACTCAAGAATTTTCTCTAATGACTTGCGCAAACTGATAATTTCATATTTTAGCTCACTTTTACCCCATTAGTACAAGAAAGCACCCCAATTAATCTGGGGTTTGATAATTGTAGATCGGTCATGTTGAGGACTATGTTTGCAAAGCAGGCCGATTTGCAGTGCTCTGCTTGGTTCCCAGGTTAAAATGCAGGGTACTGCTTTAGTTGATTAAATATGCGAGCGTCGCATGAACTGAGCGCCAATCAGAGGGCAATTGGTTCCTTCCTTCTCTATATTGTTGGCGCAACTACAGTGCTGGAATATCGGCATTTAAATATTGCACGGTACTAGGTGTACCACTTGGATATGAACTTTGCGTATGAATTATAGAGTTAAAGGTATGTTTTAGCACTTGCAAGTTAATTTACAACACCCCCTCCCATGAACACGCGCCACGCCAACCTTGAACAAATGCTCTCCCATATTGTCTGTCCTTATAATTAACGTTATAGAACGTTCGTGCTGGTATGGTCACGCGTCTTGTAAGGTCTTCAACCTCGCTTAAAGCGATTCTAAATTCAGGATCAATCGTTTGACTTTCGGGGAGTTGAGAGTTGCGGAATTTCCCTGGAACGGGTTCGGTTTCATTTTCATCTTCGTTAGCCGGCTCGGCGACGGGCTCCAACTTCCTCGTCAGATTCCAGAGCCGGATTCTGCGTCGAGTCGTTTCGGAATCTGGTTCTACTATCGAACTGTCTCCCGGACTCCTGATGAAATCCGATTCCGATCAGCTCGTCATCGAGATCGCTAACTATGTTGCCAGGTTTGGCAGGCCTTATCATCTTCAAGATGGATATTGGCTTGCTTACCATCTACCAGTGCAATCATAAGTCGTTTCGAGTCTTTTCTACGACTTGCAATTGCGGACCCTGTCCGAACTCTCTGAGTAAAGAGGAAGCTGCCTTGTTTTTCTTTGCCTGACATTTACTCGGTCACCGGGGTTAATCTGTTTGATGGCTTCAAGAGCTCGTCATGGTATTCTTTGGTTGATACAAGCTTTTGCTTTCTCGCAATTTCTTTATTTACACTCTTGCTATTTGGAGCATTCAACTGTTTTCTCACTCGGCCATTTTCGTTTGCCCAAGTGCCTGAGTAGGTGGGAGCTCATGTGTACTATATTGGAGGAGAGTATCCATGGCAGAGAGCATACTTGTCCTTAAAATCTGGAGAGCTTTGGGGAGCACCTCCTCCCAATATTGGGTTCCACGCTCATGGAGCCCAGCACTCATGACACTTGATTGCTTGCACTCGTCTCTCTACAGGTTTTATGTTGGTGAAAAATGGCAGAAAACGATCGACGTTGAATATTATTCTTTTCACCAATACTATGGCGTAGTTTTCACTTAAAAATACAGGACCTAGTCCACGGACACTATAGTCTCGGGGACGCCGTATCTAGCAATAATTTCTTCATCTGAATTTGACAACGTCCAGTTGCTTATTCGCCTCAAAACTTTGCTTCCACCCCTTTGTTGCTAAAAACGTCTTCACAGACCAAAATGAACACCCCGAACCGGTCCTGGCGGCGGCGGTTATAAGGACCTAATACATCAAATGACAGCATTTGAAAGGATATGTTTAGCGTCTGCGCGCGTGCATGGGCTTTGGGTTGCTTTTGTTTGAATAATATACAAATGGAACAAATAATACAATTATTTACATATTTAGTAATGTCACCGTCTGCTTGAAATATACCTCGGCTATCCACCGATAGGTTTCGTCTATTCAGGATGCGCCGCATCTTCCGAGTCGTGATATGTATGAATTAACTCAGTCATGTTAATTTCGGGGCCTACGATTCTATCTCCATACGCGCATTTTTGCCATGGCGAATCGTCATATCCATCGTAGAATCTTTTAATTTTACGTTCATTTACCGATGTGGGCTCTCAGGTTTTTAGTATGTTGACTATTTCGCTGAGTGCGTTGTAGTGTAGTCCGTTTCTGGTTCTATAATTTTTCGATGCGGCTCACCTATGTTTATTTGACTGACCTTCGCGCCTTCATGTTGGTCCGACTTTTTGGCTACTCGGGAGACGGAGTCGTTCCACATCGGGCTGAGATGGCTCGTATTTAACATTAGGCGTCGAGTTTTTGACTCATAAAATCCACACACAGTTCATTATCTCTTTGAGCTACATGTTCTGTTGGAAACTATATTCCTGTAGTTGCTTGGCACGCCCACCTCGTAAGTTTTGCCTTACTGTCTTTAAATTTGTCAAGCCAGGTCAGCGCTTTGCTGTCGGTCACCAAGTGCCATAAGGCTGCATCTTCCAGATATGGCCTAAAATATTTTATTGCCCACACTAGTAGAGCATTCCTGCTCCATTTATATGATATTTACGGGTGGTGTCGAAAACTTCGCTTCGCTGGCGTATGATATCGATCCTTGCGGAAGCGCGTCCAAACTATCTGTTAAAGACAGGCAGCCATGCCAATAGAACTGGCATCTGTTTGCAAAATGAATCTTTTTGAGTAGTCGGGACGGGTGTAACAGGTTTTGCAGTTGATTATGGCGATCCCTTTGTATTTTTGGAAGGCTTCTTTTTTGAGCGTCTGTCCACTCAAACCGTTTCTTTTCTTGAGGATTTCTGTCTGCGTAGCTCTGTGCTTTACTAAATTAGGTACACATTACTCTCAATAATTGCATGTAATAAACTTTGTAGTTAGCTTTCTTGTTTTGGTATTGAAATTCCCTGTATTTTTATGGTGTTTTTCAAGGGGATACACGTGAGTCGCCCATGTCTGATATCCCAAATACTCAAGATCCCTCGTAAAAAGTTGGCACTTTTTGCCAGAAACTTTAAATTATGTATTTACATAATCCTGAATGCAAGCGTAGATGTTTTTATATGCTCTTCTTCTGTGTTGCTATATATTGGGATGTCGTCCAGAGTATACTATCACGAATCTTTGTATGTAACCTACAGAACCTCATTTGTAATTATTTTAGAATGTGAATTAACATTTTCAACCGAATGGCGTACATTGGGTAGTGAAAGCCGCTCCATCAGGCGTAGTAAATGCGGTAATGGGTTTGGACTCACTCATCAGAGGTATTTGCCAATAACCCTTCTTTAAATCTATTAATGAGAAATATGTTTGCCACCAGTTGCACTATCTTTTAAACAATCTTGCACTCGAGGCAATGCGGATTCATCCACAGTTTTGGCATTAATATTTCCAGTCAAGCAAAATCCTGCGGCTCGCTTGTCGCGTCTCGTTCCGCGACAACCGGAGAAGAAGCGTGCAGCAGAAACGGTAGGCTCTATAATACCTTTACGTTTCATCTCCTCCACTTCTTCGTATAAAATTTTTGCGTTTTCCGGGGTTTAAGAAGAGTAACACCTCCTATTGACAATCTTGTCATCTTTTTAATATTATTTTATGTTGGGTGGTTCTGGTAGTAGGTTGAGTCAGTCCCTAAACCCAAAATGTGTTTAAATTCTTCTACCAGGCTAATACAGAAGCCCAGCCCGGGTGGATCTACTTGTGGTTTACAGTGGGTTGAATTTCTGCGTCGAAACCTTTGGCATATATCCAGAAGAATTACATTTTGTAATGTCTTTGTGATCTTTCCCAGAAATAGCATATACACCGTCTTCAGGATGGTGTCTCTAAGATTGAGCTGCATCCTGCGTTTCGTAGGAATGGATCCCCCTAATATGATTTCGTCATAGTCCCGTTACTGCCAAAAAGACACACTGTACAATTGATTTTTATGCTGAAATCCCAGATCTACCAGTCGACTCCGGCTTTCTGTCCTTCACAGGCGAGGTTTAATGATGTTACCGGGGTCGGTCGAAGAGAACGCGGTGCTATTCGGTCTGATATCAGATTCTGTCAGCACCACTATCTGATTAGAACTGGTATTTTTTTGTTTCCAATTTTATATTTATTATAGGTGACTCTTTCCAATTATTTTTTATTGTTTACGTTAGGCGATAAGGGAACCCAAAGGCCGACATCACGGGCCAATTTGTGTCCGTTTATTTTCTTCGGTTCCACGCACGCTTGGTGATTATCTTGCTACGTGGAAACTGTTTGGTTTTTTTAATAAGTTGTTGACTGACTTGCCGGCCCTGGAGAGTTTTCCGACTCCTCAGGTTTTTGCTTGGCATTGCACACTTTTATTCCTCTTCTTTGTTTTAGACTCCCGAGGATTTTCCGCCTCTTACAGTTTATTTGTTTCTTTTGTGGAGACTCCATGTCTTCCACAGAGGGTTTCGATAACCTTGCACCAGCCGGTTTTCTCGGGCAATCATTGTTGTAATGGTCGCCTTGACAATGGCGGCACAGATGTTATTTCGGCTTTGGCTTTTGCCACTTTTAGCGACCCTCGTATTTTGGATTTTGCGTCGCAGGCGTCGGTTTTCACCGCGGGCATACTTCTGGTGCCTGAGGGGCTGGTTATTTCCATCAGAATTTATTATTTGCTAAGTTAGAAGTTGTATTATTATTATTTTTAAATTTAAGAAAAAGAGTATTATTATTAAAAACTTGACCAAGTTTCGGCCTGGATAACGAAGTGCTAACCGGGCGGAAACCGTGAAATTCTTTGGATGCCACTTTATTTTAAGAAAAATAAAAACTCTTATTTAATATCCGATTCTAGACGAACTGCTAAAGAGAGAGCAACTTGATCAAACTATGAAAGTAGTTCTTAGTCTATAGATCATGCGGGGGGGAATGGTTGGGTTAAAACTAATTGAATTAAATTAAACTCGTCCCTCTCTGGGCAAACCCGCGAGAATAACGCGCGCTTTTTCAAAGGAACGTTTCTACTTTCTCGTCTTTCCCCCTGGCTAGTACCGTAAAGCTTAGCCTTAAAGTTCTGTTACGCCCTCAGGTGCAATTCTCTATAAGCCTATCGGCAAATTCGCGAAAGTCCTTTTATAAACTGTTTACATATGGTTCAAACCATTCGCGCGCTTTCCCCTGTAAGTATTCGCGCGCGGCATCAAAAACAATCATTAGGGTGTACTTGGTTTTCCGCGAACCGATTTCGAAATTTCCCGCAAGAACGTAATAGGGTCCTCGTGTTCGCGACCCACGAAATTTCGCGAAATGTTGTCTTACGCAAATTTTGTTTAGTAAAAGCTTCCGTCGGCTTTTTAGTGAATTCGCAATTTCTATTTGCAACCTCGTGGCTGCGTCCATGTTAAGTTGATCAGTTTTTATATTATTATTAGCTGCGGCAACGGAGGCCTTGTCCGCTACAGTGAATGATTATTATTATTGTTTAAAATTCGAAGTAAATAATGTTTTATTTGCTTCAAATTTGATAATATTTATTTGATTATTTAATCCTCCGAGTTCTTATTAAACTCCCACCAGGGATGCCATGTTGCCAATATCGGACGCGATCTTTCACCGTATAGGTTAATTTTCCCAAATTAAATTGTTGGAATCACGCCGCAGATCTGTAGCTGGTCATCTGGATATAGTTATATTCAGAACCAGGAGTGGCTGGCCTAAATGGGTGTATCCCTTACGCTGTCGTCCGATGCGACGCCAAAATTTCAAAAAAACTTTACCGCGTCTGCCACCCTGCCAGTTCCTCGGTCCAGACCAGGTTGCCACAACGAACCTCTTGTCCCGGACGTCCCTACTTGGTTTTCTATCCGGTCGTGGCGGCATAAAAACTGATCATTATTATTATTTATAATTTGAACAGGTACAGATTCGTCGGACCCTTAGGGATGAGGTCATTTCAGGGTAAGTCACATGTTTATCGTAAGGAGGCCTCATCCCGGCAGGATGAGGGGAAAACCCGCCTTCCACCCGGCGAACTAGGAACGTGTTCGCCGCCCCAATCTGTGACTGGGAATTATTAAAGGAGGCTTGATGCCGGACTGATTGTGAGAGGTGTGGGCTAAATTAACCTCTGAAGAAAATCTATGCATGCTTGAAATTCTTTCCATAGTAATTAGCAAAAATATTTATTTTAAAGGAAAAGGCACTCAGAGCGAAAATTGACTGGACAGTCATCCTTAAGGAGATAAAAGGAGGAAGTCCTTGCGTCTTTATGAGGCTCTTTACAATATATATAAAACTTAAAAACTAATGACACAATGCATATGAACTAAGTATTTTATTTTTACTCTAACAAATTAATTTTGTTAATGCCTAATTTCCCTTTTTGCACATAAAGTCCTACTTGTGCTTATTGTTTGATAATTATCACACGGCACACTAATATTTTGTAATAGTTTCACTAGTGTTTATTTTATCTTCGTAGATTAATTGTTTTTTAAAATTAACATGATGTAATCGTTAATTGTTAAATTTAGGTTTATGTTAATTTATTTTTTTTAACACAACAACAAATCGAAATTGAATAGTAGTTGAAAGCTTTTTGCTTTTAAAAATAATAAACTATGCATCTGGGCTGTAATTACACCAATCCAGGTAGTCTAAGACAAAATAAAATCAAATTAGCCTTTTAATTATAAAAGTAATTAATCAAAACAATTAACGAATTTTGAAAGCTCTTATTAGTGTAATCAAACACAAAATAAATAAGCTTCAACCTTCAGTATTTACAAAACTTCTTACTTAAAAACTAAAGACTAATTGGAGAAAGAAAATTTCTTAATTTTAAAATTATTTCAAAATGTTGTATTACAATTCACTATAAGACCTCAACCTTTGATTATGTCTTATTAAAGACTCCACAAATAATATAAAAGCATAGAACTAAAGGAAAAGAAGTTTTCCTAAAATTAAGTTTTTACAAATTAGCTTGCTAATTGAAATGTCCAATCAGGAACTTATAGTCTTTTAAACTGATTTTAGCGGACTGCCTTTTAAATTAAAAATCAAAATCAACGAATATAATGTCTTTGATTGAAAATTACTGTGGGTGCCGGGGCGTGCAGACCAGGTCTTGACTTCTCTGGGCAAATCACTGTCAGATTGAATAATTAAATTTATCATTTGACTGGCGGTTTTCTAAGGTGGTTTTGCAGGATCTATCCAAACTAATCTTCGGACCGACCAACAATTATGGACCAAGCGAATTTCGTATGGGCTCGGAAAACTGAGAAACAGTTTTCAGAAAGAAAGCTTTTTACCTTGGAACGATAGAGCACTATCCCAGTTCCTAGGGAGTACGGTCGTAGGCAGATCACGTACTCCGCGGACTTTCTTATACCTCTTAATCACCCGAATTTAAAAACCGCGTCACGTATCTTCTTAATTAGTAATTTACTTCTTCAGAAAGGAAAATCTACAAATATAACTGGCTTTTGAAATAGATTGGCCAATTCACAGTGCTAATCCCTCTTTTCACCAGTGTGTGTAAGTCTAGGGTATATTGAGCAGGTGGCACAAGCACCGATCGGCAATTGTGGCCCTAAACAGACTTAGGGATGGAAGATTTTTTCTGGACTCGTGTGACGTGGACTAAGTGTCTATGAACCTACTCTATTTCTGCTTAAAAAACATGGGCTTTTTATATTTTCCGCCGGTTCCGGAAACCTAAAAAGAGTGGCTTTCTGACCAATCACGACACCGCTCATTTCACCCCGAAATGATTCGCACGACAGCCCTAAGAAGTTCGCAAATTTCGAATTTCGGAGAAGTCGCGACGTTCCGGTTTATTCGCGACCTAGATTATTTACAGCCCTTTATTATATATCTTAAAATGTACCTTAAGTACATCCCAATTAACTACCAAACCTCAATCCCAGCCTCTATAAATAAAATTTTTCCCAGCGGTTTCCCACTTGGGGACATATATTTTCAGGAACATTTTTTCCACTAAATTATTGATACTGACTTTATTTAAAGCCCTAGGAGATGGAAATGATATATATTAACATAAAGGTCTTTCCTAGATCCTATTAATAAAAAATTATAAAGAAAATTCATTCCATAGTTTTCCCAAAATAAATGTTTTAACAAAATTACTAAAAACGTTTGCGGAACTGGGAATTTGGCGATCGAGAATTTTTGAACATCAAAATGACTCACGGGTACGCCTCTAATGACTTGCACCAAATGATAATTTCATATTTGCAACTCGCACCCAGTAATTATAAAACTGCCCAATTAATCACGGGGTTTGATAATTGTAAAAGGTCGGTCATGTTCGAGGACTATGTTTTGAAAGCAGGCCGATTTACATTAACTCTGCTTGGATTCCCAACAGGTTAAAATGCAGAGGTACTCTGCTTACAGTTGATTTAAAGTAATAGAGAGCGTCGCATGAACTTGAAGCATAATCAGAGACGAAGATTGGTTCTGCCCAGCCTCTGTTATTGGCTGTCTGATCTTGGGATATCAGCATTTAAAATATTGCACACGGTACTAGGTGTTACCGCACTTGGATATGAACTTTGCGTATGAATTATAGGGTTAAAATTATTGTACGCTATGCTTTTTAAAGTTAATTTTGCAACGTGGTACGAAAGCTCTTCCTTCACCTTGTTTAGGGGAGCATAGTGTTCAATGATCGTCTAGTGAGGGCACTTATGCTGGCACCCTATTGATAATTACCCGCACCCGCAGCAAGAAAAGCGCATTGCGAGTGCAATTTTTGGAAGCGCCCTCCTACTTTATGAGGGCCGTAAAATAAATCATTATTTACATACGAAGCAAGAGTATTAAAATAAAATCTGTTCAACCGAAAGACAATAATTTATGAAATTACAAAATTCCGACAAACAAGTTTTGTATGGCTACCAGAATTTGGCCGAAAACTTAAATCATTTTTATCTAATTTTATTTTGCTATATTTAGCCCCCTCTTTAAGGTACAATAATTTTAGTTCAGTTCATTAATTACTTTAAGTGGTTGAACAAAATATTTGTATTTAAAATATCACTTCACTATTTCTGACGAATCTTTTTAAATATTTTATACTACTTATATGAAAAAATTACAGGGTATTATGTGAGCCATACTGTATAATTTAACATTAATATCAATTTTCGTGTTTCTAAAACTGAAGAGCAAGTGATTTTCCCGCCTCAGTTGTTCTGCACCATCTGACCCATAAAATGTTTTAGTAAAAATGTGGTTTTAAAGTAACTTTAAAAGCCGATTCCCACTTAGGGGTGTTCACCCGTGACGCATGAGTCGTCACCCATCAGCTGATGGTCGAGGTTTTTCAAGGACACAGGTGGAATCTTATTTATGCACATTTGAATCAAAATCACAACTTTTGGTAGCACCAACCCTTAATTTATGTAGGAAATTTTGTCAAAAAGTCGATACCCATAGGGAAAATTAGAACCAGTCCTAATTTGGCGGGTAAAAACGCACGAGTTTTAACCCCTTACCCATAACTCGCAGGTGTGAACCGTCAAAGCCGAAGACTTTTTACCTGGGGTAAAACCCCGGGTTAAAACCCCTTGGTGGGAATCGGCTATAAGTCGTTTTTACTTTCCATACATATGTCGCAGGCAAATGGTTGTTTTAGGCAAATGGCTTCTGTCTAGGCAAATGTTTGTGTCTGGGCAAATTGTGTATTTTCTTTCAAATGCTATTTGCCTAAGCAAATGCTATGTGACTAGTCAATTAGCATTTGATTCTATTTGCGTAAGCAATTTTTAGACAAATGGAAATAGAAATATTTGCATAACCAGACGGTCATGCAAAACTGTCACATTGGAGGGGTCATGGTTAGTATTTTTATTTTTTTTTAATTCCTTAATAGAGCGAATAAAAACCAAACCAATCAAATTACATGTGCTTTTGCTTTTACTGTAGTCAACAAAACACACTGTACGCCTAATATGTTATCAAATATATCACAGTAATTTGTCTAACAACACTAACAGTATTTTCATGAAGTTATTTTCCCAGGCAGAAAGCATTTGCCTAGACAAAAGCCATTTGCTTAAACTAACCATTCAATTGCGACACATGTACCTAACAAACTGTCAACACTTCAGATCTTCATCGTCTCTTAAAATTTTCTCAAATATTTCGCAAAATCCTCCCTTATGAAATTTCATGTTTTCATTTCTGCATTATTTGGTAAGTAAATAATAAATATTAAAATTGTAAAATTTAAACTTCAGATGGAAATAAACACCTAGTGACATTAAACATAATGCTACATCACAAGTCTGAGGTTTAAACCTAAAATCAAAGTAATACAAACATGACACAAAAATGTTTTATAGATACAATTAGGTAAACCTCTATATAAAAAACAAATATATCTATTATACAAAATATATATACATTGTGTCCAAGATAAGGATCCTAAGCATTGGAGTCTCAGTGCCTATTGGAGATACAGATAGGTTAAATTAGAAAAAGTTGTGTTTTTTAAAGCTTATTTACATGCCGTTTAGAAACTTGACAAATTTTCATGGCCTGCTGAGATATTTGTCAAAAACGATAATTTAACTGTATCAATTTTATTTTTTCTGACTTTATTTGAAGAGATATAAAAAAACTAATAACTTTTTCATTGGCACTTTTTAGCTACTACGTGATGGTATTTTTAGATTTTATTTAAGGTATCATTTCTGCAGTTAATGAATTATGGTAAATACATGGACCTGGTATTTTAGTTCCTAAAATTCCACGCCACATATTAAACCCAAAACATTCTTGATGTTTCGATATTTTCTTAATACGCGGATTTTGTTGAGCCTAGTATTGCGTATTGTGTGTAAAGACAACATTAACAATAAGAACAATTGCTCTAAAAACAACAATTTGACAAACAGGGTAATAACGACAAATATAAAGTTGATGATGGTTTCTTGAAAACGAAAAATCTAAAAATACCATCATGTAGAAGGTAAAAAGTGCCAATGAAAAAGTGTTATTAGTTTTTTATATCTCTTCAAATAAAGTCAGAAAAAAATAAAATCGATATAATCAAATTTTCGTTTCTGCCAAATTTCTCAGCAGGCCATGAAAATTTGTCAAGTTTTTAAACGGCATGTAAATAAGCTTTAAAAAACATAACTTTTTCCTACTTTAACCTAAGCTGTATCTCCAATAGGTACTGAGATTCCCATGCTTAGAATCCTTATCTTGGACACACTATATATATATATTTTATTACAAAAATAAATGCCCCCTTAGCTAAAACCATAAATTTGGTTTATAAATGTTACCAAGTGCCAAAGCAGATCTAAACTTAAAAAAATATACGTTTTCCGCCGTACGTACGAAATTAAATTTTATATGTTAAACAGACATGATATATTTATTTATTAATTACTAAAAGAATTTATGTATGTAGTATGTAGTATCAGTAAATGAGTAATATTTTATCTAAAATAGTTGTAAAATCCATTTTATCAGCATCTAAAGCCAAATACAAAATCCAATTGTACACAATATGTGGTATTGAATAAACAAAACATTCTTGTTTTGCATGTTATTTATTTTTAAACGGAAAAAACAAAATGACGCATTTTTCTAAACTGTTATCTACCTATTAAAGATTTTTATTTTGAGACAATCAGATAAATCAATCAATTTTGTATACAGAATGTCTCTAAAAGGTGCGGAAAAACGCTATCACAAATTCTTAAGGCTACAATATGACGAACTAACTCAACTTACCTGGGTGGTGTTCAAGATTTATTTTGTTTTTTTTTTTTTTTTGTTATTTATAAATAATTTTGTTGATAGTTCGTGTATTGTCACAATATTTGGCTGTGGGGATTTGGGAAGTGGGAATTGAGTATCTGCTAACAATTTAATTGTAATCTCTAGGGGACGTCACCTGCGGTATCTTGCGAAAATTATAAAAACGAAATAACTTTTTTAGGCCACTCTGTATAAAACTTTTGAATACAAATTTTACATAAAAAGAGTATACTTGGTAAAATTTGATTTAAGCAGTAGTTTTTGAGATAATCTTAATTTAAATAAATTACCTTCTTGTACGGCCATGTCTAAGGTACACAGGACGTCTAGGAAGTGGATGAAAATCGTTTAGAGTGTTATTTCTTAGATGACTTTAAGAAGAAAAGTTCAAATAAACCTATGCCCTTTTGAGGTACAGAGTGGTAAAAAGCCTATTTTTTTAACTTTACTCGTATTTCAAAAAATAAGTCATTTAGGTAATAGGCTTATTAAACTTTTTCTTTTAAAATTACCTAAGGATTCATACTCTTAAAGATTAATATCCAATTCTGAAACACCCTGTATAGAGTAGACCTGTCTATACAGTTTTTTTTTTAAATTAAGATATCTCAATAACAGCTGCTTAAATGAACTTTTACCAAGTATACCTTTTTATGTGAAATATGTTGTAGAATAAGAATTTTTATCTAAAAGTTTGATATGAAGTGGCTCAAAAAAGTTATTTCGTTTTTAATTTGTGCAAGATACCGCAGATGGCGCCCCTAAAGTTTACAGTAAAATTGAAGGCAGATTATTATTTCTCACGTTCCAAGACCTCATATAGCCGAACAATACACCTATTATTAACAAAATTATTTATAAAAACTAAAACCAGAATAATTTTTAACACCCTGTATCTTCAAAATCATCCACTTTTGGACTAAGGTAAGTTGGGTTAGATCGTCATATTATAGCCTCAGCAATTTGTGGTAGCTTTTTTCCGCACTTTTAGGGACTTTTAGGGAATATTTACAGAAAATTTTTAATAGACAAATTTAATATAAATTTTCTTGAAATCAATTACAAAAATATTTTTAATTTAATTTTTACTAATTAATGACCAATAAATTCCTTAATTTTTTAGTATAAGTTCCAAATTCATAAGTCAAGATAAAACTTGGCATAAACAGACTCTTTCTAAACTTAAAATAATTTTTGGCTTCTGTCGCCCAACATGAACAAAAAAATATTTTTTCTTCACATATTTTGATGAGTTAAAAACTGTCCCATGTTTACTTCCTAAATAAAAAAACATTTGGTCGATTTTTTTTTTTAATAAAGTGGAATATGTATACCTAAATATACTTGCAAGAATTGTCGGGCTAACGTGCGAAAATATAACATATTAAAGAAAACATAATTTATATAGCTTTCTTTAAAAAATATTTTGTAGATATGGCGCTCGTTGTTACGACGCACTATGGTTTCTGGGAGCCTATTTTTGCCCAAAATTAATAAATGCGTTCAATTAAAAACTTACAAGTAAAAATTAGTTTTTCCTAAACCAATAATAATAAATAATATAAAAAACTCAACTTTCACCTTTACACAATATACAAGGTATCAAAGAGAAAAGAAAACCAATTTATTTGGATAATTTTTGATACTTTTTAAATATTTTGAATAAACTTTTTATTTAGGGGTTTTTTGACATGAACTATTTTAATTTGATAATATTTTTTTATGTATAAGCTAGAGGGCGCTACCTACACTACTGTAAATTTCTATAAGAATGTACAACTTTTTGTGCCACTCTGTATGTACTATCTAAGTAAACATATAAACTCTCTATGTTTTTACACAAAAAGGTATACTTTATAATAATGGCTCTGAGCAACCGTTTTCAAGATATTTGCCAAAAGTTCGACATTAAACCATTCGTATATGATGTGACAGTTGTAGTTTCGGTTGTACTAAACAATTTTGAGGCAAATATTTCGGAAACTGTTGCTTATAGCGATTCCCTCAAAGTACACCTTGTTTGTGTACAAAGTATAGGATACTAAATTGGTATACTTAGATTATACATACAGGGTAGCACAAAAGCTTGCTACTCTCTAGAGAAATTGCAAGTAGTGTAGGTATCGCCCTCCTGCTTCCACAAAAAAGTTACCTAATACTTGATCTTTAAAGCTAATGTCAAAAAACCGTATTTTATTTCAATATTCAAAACGTATAAACACTTATCGAAATAATTTAAAATATATTTTTTTACTTGATTCCCTATATTTTGTTATTACCAACTTTTGGATATGGGTCTTTGGTTAAATCTTAATAATTTGGCATAAGGAATCTATGATGTCTCTGTAAATTATTAATTACCGGGCACTCTGTATATTACAGTTGTATGAAATAGCACCATATCAAATATTATGGTATTGCTGCTTCTTTAAATTTGATTCTAAATCTAAAATAAGCTCCAACGCTTCTTCAACAGGGTATTTTAAGTTTCTATTTCTAGGGAGCTTAGCATTTTTATTATTTTTTCTAACTGGCAAAGACTTTCATCCACTTCTTTTAAAAGTGATGCTAAATCGTGTGGCCCATGTCGGCAGGCCGCTATAGCCGCAGCTTTTATTTTTATGATGTGTCTTATTAGAAAATTGCGCTGCTTCCCTTAGTTCTTTCGGATTTTTCCTAAAATGATAACCTGGGTCCACAAGGAGATGTTGACGTTGTAGATAAATCAAATACATTTTTACAATCTGTTTATTCAACCAAGCAGATTTTTTTTTTTTTTTTTGAACATACCCCTTGTTTTGTGCTGCTTGGCACCATATTTCTACAAAATTTCGATCTTTTGATTTAGGTAATTAAATATTTTTAAAAACTTTTCGTTTTTATCGCCACCCTACAACTACAATTTTAAAAGGTGTTCTTTATTTAAATAGTGCATATCTGTAAAAAAATAATCACAAATAAAGACTTAACAAAATAATGTGAAATATATTGCCGCCAAATGCAGCCTTTTTTCCTCAACCTTCCAGAAATTATATATTTTTAAAAATTATTAGTAAATGAGCCAACAAGAAAAATAATTTTATTTAAAACGGACAGAATTAGGTAATTCTATCAAATACATATTTTTTAAAAAACATACCTAGTAGTTATCTATTTTCTTTAAAAATATGATTAAACAGATTAAAACCACACTCACAACTTTTGGCATCACTTAACGATTTATTTACGGAAAAAAATTAAGAGCATAATTTAAAACTATTTTAAACTTACAGTAAATTAAGCTTATATTACCTATACAAGAGCCCTTATGGCATAAACTAATACTTGGTAAAAGCTTAAAACAATTAAAAATAGCAAAAATATGTTATGTTGAAAAAATTGATGAGTAATTCTTCATAACATTGAAGAAATCCTTGTCCTAAAAATATATTTTTTCAAGTTTAAGGATCATTGCCAAATGAAACTACCTTACACCAATACAATACTGATGATCAGCTATTTTTGTTTTTATTTTTAAAGGTCAAGTGTTCAATTTAAACCAGTTAATGTATTTCTTGTTGCCATAAAATAAATACTTCAACTAAACAAGATTTCTCGCGTCAATTAAAATTCTTAATTACATGTAGATCTTGCTTTATTACAGCCCAATAAGGGTTTTGAGTTTAACTCGTTGTTATTGTTAAGGTATCTTTCTTTATAGTTTTGATGTTGTTTAGGGATTATGAAATTTTGCAATATTGCAAAATTAAAAGAGTAAACTAAATAATATAAAAATATGTTTTCTCTAACCCAAGTGTATAAACATTTTTAGAATTATCTTATATTATAAAAAATCATACTTTTACTGAGACACCTCAGCGATGAGTTATCAAAATCCCTAAAGTCCTTTGACACCCTTTTTTTTTCATATCTTAAAATGCTTAACCAAACTAGTATATCACTTTAGATTTATATTGAATTTACTTATAAACCTTTTTAAATTATTTTACAAATTATTTTATTTACAGCCATGTACATATGTATTGTTGACATTTCTGACTTTTTAAAAAGTTTGTAAAAGTGTGTTTGTTAGGTTTACCATTTTTAATTAACAAAACAAAAAACAAAAGAAATTTTAAAGGACATATACAAAGGTTGGCGAAAAGTTTAATTTCTCCCTTGAGAAAACCATCCTTTTCTCTCAACAGTAAAGAAACACTTTTCACCTCGGTATTTAATGTATTATTTCATGACCTAGAAGTAGTCAATAAAAAAAGCAATCATTGGATTTACATGAAATACACAACATTCTAGGGATTTAACTGCGGTAATAATTGGTTTTAAATGACAAAACTTTGTGATAACTTTCACATAAATCATATGAATAACCAAAGGCTACCATACCTGCCTAAATACCCGCTTTTGTCAAAAGAGTGCTTTTAAAAATGTTTTGAAAAAAGTTTTAAAAATGTTTGTTAATTTTTTTTTACTTTTGGTTTTCTAAAAATTTCATTTCTATGAGAATATTTGAAGAGGAATAGTTAGTTAGGTAAAAGGTAAAATATTAGGAATAAGCAAATAAAAACATGGTAAAATTACATAAATTCTCACCTTAACAGCCATAAAATCATAATCCGGAAATGCTGAATTTAGTGTTGCAATTAAGTAAAACAGTGTTTTACGACTGATGGTATCACAAAGAGGCCCATCTTCGTCACCAGAAACACTTCTGCTGTATTGAGACCCTGTTTCAGGAGGTGAAAGTGCCTGCAGATCATTGGGATTTATTCCTTCAGCATTAAATCTAAATATAGAAAAATACATTGTAAACTTAAAGATAAGTCGATTAAACAAAATACTTTTAACCAGAACTGAATATTAGTTTATCAGTTAAACATACACATTGTGCCAGCTCGAGGCTTTCAATTAAGTTTCTGTGTGTTAAGTACTAGCAAGTAGATGTTAGACAATCAATGCCTGCATTGAAACCTTTCCTTTATTGTTGCTTAAGGCCATCTTTTTACCAGGAATTAGCAAAAATTGCCCATGAATGTTTTAAAGTGGCGCAAGGTGAATATAATCAAACCTTTAAAATAGGTAAAAAATTAAAAGGCTTTCTTCATCGATTTAGGTAATATATCGTCAGTGCGCGTCTTAAATCTGATATGTGACTTGCTTATTCTGTAGCACATATCAGGTTTGGTAATCGCACTGACAATATACTTATTATTAATTCCTATCACAACAAAAAAATATATCAAATACTTAAATGTACTTTTTTAAATAAGGGACATTTAAAATACAAATAAATATTGGGTAATAAATAATAACAGATGGGTATGTCACAGTCACAGAAAATGTCTGGGTTAAAAATACATGGTTTTAAGTTTTTTAGGTAACTTTTTGTACCTACTCGTTTTTGTATCATAAGAAATCTGCCCTTATGCAGATAATTTTAAAACATGGATATATTTGTTATCATAACACACAGTGATTTTAAATATCAAATAGCTATGAGATTTTATGTACAAAAATCTTAAATATGCAACCAAAACACTTATACAAACAATATAGTATTTCTTAAATGAGTATCTATATTTTAAATAAATAAAATATACTAATATACAATACATACTTTTAGGGTTGCATCAAAAATACAAATTAAACTGTCTAGAAAAGTGTAGATTCTTAAGAGTACTCTTAAAAAATCAAAATAAAAGTCAAAAATAATATACAGGATTTTTTTAAATCCTAAAGTTGGTATGTATTTGAAACTTAACTTTTATTATATTCTAATGAATGTAAAATTTGCTAAAAATAAGTCAAATTTTTATATTTAAGTATTTTTTTATCCCTTTAGTTTAATACCTTCTCCAGATAATGGTCAGAATAAAATTAAAATCCTTTATTTACATCATTCGCTAACACTTAAGTACCTTTTATTTATTACAAGAATAGAAGGGTATGATGGGATATAAGTAAATATAAACATACCTTTTGTAGAGAGCTTTATCAGCTCCAGCCATTTTGCAAGAATAACTCTCAATTCGGCCATCTATCTTGCAGTCTCCAGTCTGAATTTGGAGGGCAATGTTAATCGCTTCAAATGTGGTGCTTTCTAAAAGCTTCATATTGTCTCGTTCAAATTGGAAATAAAAATTTAACAACTTAATATCACAATTTTAAACTTTATTTTTTCACAGGGAAATATCTAATATCTAATTTTTCGTGAACCTAACAAATTTAAACCTTTAAGGTAAATTTATATTCTACACGGACTTCTGCGGGCACTATTACTATAAAAGTTTTTAAACATAGCTGTCGGGTGTATGAAAATTCCTTTTCTTTTGAGTGTATTAAGTTGTTTTGCGGTACCAAGGATCTTCTGAAGGAGCTCTTTTCCAGTAGGTAGTTTGGGCACATTACAATAATCGTAGAAATAAAAAAAATATTAGTTTTTAGGATAAGTCTGTAATGTACGAAAATTTGCTTGTAAAAATTAAGGAAAATTCACTACAAGGACAAAACAAAAAACGGGCGAGTCCACTTTTGTACTACTTAGGACGCCAAAGCTTTATCTGTGTGTTTGGAGGGCTAGTGTTCAGAATGTTCCGACTTGCACGTCATTTTCACAATTAAAACACTTAACACAATATAAAAAGGCAAAAACACTTATTTTAACCAATTTTTTAGCAAAAATTTAAACAATGAAAATTTGTTTGACGCTTTCTTTCAAGAATCAATCACAATAAACAGACAGTTGACAGTTGTCAGATTTTCCCTAGATATAATCATTATTAATAAACGGCAGAAGAAAAAAAGTCCCAGTTCCAGGAAAACGGCTTACACTTATGATATTATTTTCTTAAATTTGGTATTTATTTATTGTTTGTCGTTAATTATCTAATATATGTTTAAACATTATTTAGATCAAATATAAAAAGAGGAAAGTCCTTAAATATAAGAAATATTAATTTATTGGCAACGCCGATCACTGACGTCAGTTGGGCAACCAAGCCAAACAAAATTGTTCTTTTGGCGGTTACGAGATGCTCAGTTGCGTAACGTGTATATTTTGTCCTTGTTTACTATGGAAAATATTCAAACATTGTCTTTATTAAAGTATGTGATGAAACAGTAAATAGAAAGTGGTTTATGCTTAAAATAGCAAAGTAAAAATAAGATTTGGTATCCGTTATAATTTTTTTTGCTTGACGTACTTTAAATATTTAATACATTTTAATTAGAATATTTTTTCATACCAAATTCACATTTCTTTTAATGATCTTAGTGTTCGAGGACACCAATGCACAATGTCACAGATATTGTTCTTCAAGTAGATTTTCTGTGTTGGTACTACTGGACCTTTTTAAACAAAAGTTCCCCAATCGTTTTTCGAGTTGTTCTTTTGACCTTTACCAAGGTCAAATATTAAAGGCCACACACAATCATATTCTATAGACATATTTTTAAACACTTCATGACACGTGACACTACCCGAGAAAAACATTTTTCTCGGACACTACTATACTGCTTTAATCATATCTATTACCAATAGATTTTTGCTATTACTATATGTACATTTACACATACAGGGTTAGTAGAAAAACCGGAACGGTGGATTATTTGGATTATCTCAGCCACCGTCAAATATAAATGAATCAGCAAAAAGTTAAAGAGCAAAAAGAGGTCGTCACTTTTTAAAACCAAAGACACAATTTGTATACCTACCTACTTTGGAATTACATTCCTACTTATGATTTGACCAACAAATTTATTTGGTTTCCTAAATTTCTACGGGGGGATTTTCTTTGCTCCGGGGGTGAATAACCCTCCCGGGCCACCCCTAAATTCAACACTAAAATGAATCAAATTTTGTGCCAAGGGAGTAAGTGAGGTAATTTTCTAGAAACCTGCTGCAACTTCGATTTTGACGAATTTTGGTATACGGGGTTTTTGGGGCGCTGATAACGAATCTGAAAGATTTTTTTGGCGAAAACGTTTTGTTTTAGAGATATCCATTATCAACGTTGAAAATTAAACTAATTCCTATTTTCACTATATTCCTCCTTCATTTTGCACACAATTCTTGATTTAAAGCTAAAGTGGCACACAATATTTGATTTTCACCTTCTAAAACCCCGTTTTTCTACGTATTTTGCATTATTTTTACATTAAATTGTATATGTGTATGTATGGTTGCAGCAGTATCAAAGTAAATACTCGCATTAAGCAAATGATCCACCATAGACAAGAGTATTAGGTATAATGCTCCACTTTATACACACACAAACATACGTTTGAATAAGTAAATCCTTCTATACTTTATACTTATAAGCATTAAGTGTTAATCGTTGTGAGTAAATAGTGGATTAAAAACAATATAAAGTCAGTGTAGGTCATAAAACTAAAGTATTTTGACAGCTCTACTACTTCCGGTTATACCGGAACTTGATGTCAACTTTCTTATTTTAAAGGGAACACCCTATATATACGTATTATTTATTTTTTAGATTATAATTCAATAGACTTAACTTTTCTTATTTTCAATTGCTTCGTTACAAAAGGAAACAAACCAAAATTGTAAGGAGCCAAGTCGGGCTATATGTAGGGTAGTTGTGGCAGCAATTTTAAATCGGCCAAGGTAATATAATCGGTCGTAAGGGCAGCTTTGTGTGCCGGTGCATTGTCATAATGCAGAAACCAAGAACTGAGGCTTGAATTTGGAGCTCTTGTAATAGAGCAGTTTTTTGTTTTTCAAGTACCACTGTTGCCAAAGAAAACCGTAAGCATTCTTTTGTTTACTGATTTTGACTTGCGCGCAACTGAACTGGTTGCTCTTCATCTTCAAACACTCAGACTCTACTTTGGGATTTAGTTGGGAGATCATAATAATCAAAAATAATAATACAACCAGGTTTCATCACCTGTAACAATTGAAATTACTTGCTTATCTTCGGGTTTCATACGTTTTAAGCATATCTTGGCACTATGTTATATACACGATCTTGTTCTTGTTCAGGAGTAAAAGCATGAGGCAGGCGCACTTGTGGCTGCTCCGGGTGGTCCTTTCTAGAGTTGTATCGGCAGCGTCGATCACCGGAGTTAAGCAGTGAAGTGCGCGCCCATAACTTGGATGGGTATGACCGGGCACGCGGCGTTCTGCTCGGGGGTGAACGAACGGACCGAGCAGCAACGATCCAAGTTATGGAATGAATGGTGTGTGAATGGGAAGGAGTAGGGGATCAAGGTACAATAAGCCTTCAGGCTGCAGTGCACCACCTAGGGGGGCGGTCGTCGGACCTGGGTGGGCTGACCCCGAAAGGGCGAAAAAAAAGCAGGCATAGCGTACAAACCTCGCGTATTTTTAAACGTTCGGTAATTATTCGATAAAGAGTTAATATAGGAATGTGCAAGATCTCTTCTAACTGTTTATGTTATATGCCGATCTTGCTTTATAGACATAGAAATAGCCTTCATGGTTTTATCAGTCACAATTTCATCAGGGCGACCTGGTTACAGATGGAGTATCTCCTTTAAATACATTGGACATTTCATTGAAACATTCCTGGGTATTTGTTCCAAGCTTAAAATTGTAGTACAAAATCACGTTCAATTAAAGTTGCCAAATCCATGTGTTCCTTGGTGGATAACGTCAATTCAACTAATGGTTGCTAAACCCCCGCTGCTAAACTTACTTAAGACAGTCGCCGTTGTGCATCGCCGAACGGAATTTGGTGAACGATTATTATTAAAGCGGTACGAGAAAACTTCTGGAACAACCTACTTGTATAGGTATAATGTTCAATATTCCTTACTCCAACCGTTTTTGACCTATTTTAAATTTTATGTCAAACTGACATTTAAAAGCCATTACATAACCATCAATTTCTTCTAAACAAAAGCCTTTAATATGAGTTTGGGTTGGGTTCCTCGTAAAGAAAGAACTGCTTTAGTAGACTGTGTTGATATTTTTACTATCAAAGAATACAGAGTGGTCAAAAATAATCATTAAAAATTATATCGACCAAAACCATAGAAGTCAATTTTTTCAAATGGAAGCCACCATTGTTTTTACCTTATATTATTAAGCATTAAAAATACCGATAAGTTTGTAAAACTGACTGGACTAGACTGACAACGAAATGCGGCGTCATAGTCAACTAAATAATAAATTGTTATTTCGAAAACTAATTTTTGAATAGACATTAGACATCCTTATATATTATATATCAGGGTAAGGTAATAAAAGATAGGGTTTTATATTTAAAAAATTTACTTTTAAGATGTTTGTGGTTATAATGATTAACAATTATTTTTAACCACTCTGAATTAATATAACTGTAATTAGTGCTTTGTACTAAATAAAGAAATAATAATAAATTAATTAATTGTAAAAATATCAACACACTTTACTAAAGTAGTTTTTTCTCTACAAGGAACGCAACCCCAGCTTTTATTTAGAAAAAGTTGATTGTCATGTAATTAATGGCTTGGAAAGTTACATTTTGCATAATTTTAAATTAGACAAAAACGGTTGGACTCGCGAAAAGAACATTATAAATAAATTATGTTTAGAATCTTTTGCAGAATCTAAGAAATATATAATATATAGGGTGTTCCATTTTAAATAAGGCAGTTGAAATTAACTTCCGGTATAAGCGGAAGTGGTAGAGCTGTCAAATTTTTTTTTGTATGTTCCCCACTGACTTTATAATGTTACCAAATTTTCCAATGCCAACTTTTCGATAAATCAATCGCAGCAGTTCCCGGTGGGTAAAATGTATTTTTTAAATGAAATAATTTGAATTGTCATATATCTTACAATTATCAGGTATTCATTTATCTCTCCATAAATAAACTAAGACCGGGTCAGATTAAACAAAAATCTGATGGTAAGATTGCAATATACTGGAATAACATGAAATAAATAATACATCACACTGTCAATAAAAATTATAGTTTATTTTCCTAATTATAACCGTAAGAGTTGATAACACTTGTGAAAGGTGTTGTTTGTTTAGCCACCTTTTGGGAAGCCTGCTTAGTAATCTTCTTGAGTTTATCCCTCTTGCGGATAGACAAGACAGCCTTAACTTTACGTTTGGACTCGAGTGTACGAACCACAGATTGGTACTTCCAGCCAACTTCATGTGATAGACGACCAACATGACAGAACTGAAAAAAATATATTTTAGATATATAATGTAAAAAGAAATTTTAAAAATATATATTATCAAAATGAATTTCATTTAATAATGCTGATTTCATTACTTGTAGTCAAATAATGTAGGTAATATTTTGTAATCATCAAAAAAATTACTTTACTTTAAAAAATTATCACACAGGCAATTATTTTTTTATTTAAAGGGTATTTCTTAGTGGCGGTAAATAAGGTGAATTCAGGGATTTTTTTAAAAGTTGTTTTTTTTTTTTTTTTTTTAATATCTTAAATATTTCTCATCTGATTTTGATAAAATTTTGTAGTGTCTTTAACAATAAGGGGTAACCTTAATAGTAATGATTGTAAGGCAATGGAAAAAATTATTGTTAGGAAATTAGAAACCTTTATGGTTGAAAAAGGTGTATTGCCTAGGTCTCAGTGGATAAAAGGATCATGACGAGGGACAGCCAACTGATGTTATCTATTTAGATTATGAAAAGGCTTTTGACAAGCATAGCAGGCTGTTGTCAAAATTGGAGCATTTTGGAGTACGCCGAATATTATTGGCATTGGATAAAGTCCTTTTTGAGCCATAGACGTTTTTGTGTCCGTGTTAATGGACTCTAATCGGGGGATCATGCCGTAACAAGTGGAGTATGACAGGGATCCGTTCTGGGTCCATTGCTTTTCCTAATATACACAAGCGATTTGGCTAAAATGATCAAATCTAACATAACACTGTTGGCATATGATACTAAAATATATTGCAACCCTCTGGATAAATATAATAAACTGCTGCAGGACTTGCCCATGTTGGAAAACTGGTCTAGGCCTTGGCTTCTTTCCCTGAATGTAAAAAAGTGCACTGTTCTGCATATAGGTCATATTGTCTCCCCCGTGGCGCAGTGGACAGAGCTTTGATCTTCGAAGCCAGAGGTCGTCGGTTCGATTCCCAGCGGGGAGACATATTTAGGTAGTAGTTATTTAAAAATAACGACCGTGGTGGCACTACCGCGTTGTCTAAAAGGTGCTGTGAAATGCATAAACTGAATGTTTTAGTGCTTGGACAACGTTGACGGAACAGGGGGAACGATGGGTTAAACATATAATAACCCGACACCCACGGTGCTCTGGTATTTACGCATATGCCTTCGTGGGATGTCAAAAAGATAAAATAAAATATAAGTGCCTATAATCCACTCAAATTATACTATCTAAACAATGAACCATTGAGATCTGTGGAAGAACAAAATTTGGGTGTTGTGGTTACTAAGGATTTGAAGTGGGAGACACGAATCTTAAAGATGGTTAAAATGATTACAAAGCTTTATAAATCGTATATAAGACCAAAATTGAAGTATGCTCGGTGTGTATGGAGTCCATGTTATGTAAAAGATATAGTGCTTATAGAAAGGGTACACAGACGGGTTACAAAAATACCCCCAGAATTGAAGAACTTAGATTATATCCGTCTTAGTAGAATAAGGCTACCAAACTTGAGAGAGAGAGAGAAGACTTAGCGGTGATCTGATTAAAGTTTTTAAGATCACAGGCGGCTATTACACCTGTAATCTGGACTTGTTTCATCGGGGTATTACCAGTGATTTAAGAGGGCACTCCAAAAAGCTGGAAAAAGAGAGATGCAACACACTACAAAGACGTAACTTCATCACGAAGACCTAAAAAAAAAAAAAAAATATGAGCAGTCCCATCGGCAGTGCCGCTTATCTGCTCGCTAATAATAATAAATAATAATGGCTCTAGACCTTACATCTTGTAATACAGCCAGTTATCCAGGTTATCTCATACGCTAAAGCCCCTCAGTTTATGTTTACGTCTGGGTGATGTATCGAACCACAGTCCTATTCCCGACAACTTAAGACCACGTCCCCCCACTCAGGGGATATCTGACCCTTCCAACTGGGAACTGGGGTTGCATGTCTACGATTGCATAGGACACGACAAAGTGTGTTCCGGCGCGTTGGTCTTTTTTAATATATAAGACAAACAAAAAATAATAAAAAAAATAATAAGACAAACCAAGTAATTTTCGCAATGAGAGATGTGGGTGATCTAAATGAGGGTGTTAGCGAGATTAGATTTTTGGGAGTTTCCTTAGACCCAAAACTTCAATGGGGCTCACACATTAACAATGTGTGTAGAAAACTAAATAAAAGCCTGTTTATTCTGAGAAAACTTTCAAGGTGCGTCTCACCAGAGACCTTACATACTGCTTATCACTCCATTTTTCACTCGCATCTTTCATATTCTATTGTTGCCTGGGGTCATGCGGCTGACACACACCGGGTGTTTGGCTTACAACGAAAGGCTCTGAGAGTTCTTGCAGGTCTGGGTTTTAGGGATGACTGCCGTCAGGCTTATAGAAAGCTTGGAATCCTCACTGTGCCATCACAGTACATTTTAGAAAATCTTCGTTTTTTAAAAAAAAAATATCAACCTCTACACAAGTCATGAGGAGATGCATGGTTATGACACCAGGCATAAACAAAACATGATACCGGCATACTGGCGTCTGAGAAGGTGTCAGACTGGACCGGGATATTGGGCAATACATTTTTTTAATGTATTGCCAGAAAGTATTAGAATCTTGTCTGAAAAAAATTTGTTACCACAATTAGGCAAATATTGACTGAAAACAGTTTTTATTCAATACAGGAATACCTTGGGTATAATTTTAACTTTGATTAGAGATTGTTTTCGTGTTTTTATGTTTTAAACTGTTGTATTGTGTAAGTATTCTTTTGAATTAGTATAAGTATTTTAATATTGTTTGTTTAAAATAATGTTTGTTATTTATTTCTTTTTTAATATGTATAGGATAGGAGTAAGGTTTTATAACTATTTTTTTAACATTGCTGACTTGTGTAAATACATTTGTATGTGTATGTTGACATCAATAAATAATTTTGAATTTTAATTTATTTGTTCTTGGCACTGGTCCCTTCTGGTCCAATTTGCCAGCTCTCCGCCTTCCGGACTATGCTTTCCAGGGCTTTGTTGGTGGAATATCTGGATAGTCAAGCTCGTAGCTCCCAGAAATACCAAAACATTTAAAATAATCAAATATTTATGCAATGCATAAATTGACAGCGGTCAAACCAAGGACTGGTATCGCCCATAACCTTCACTGTGACCACTGACGTTTTGACGCAAGGCACGCGCACCTCTTCAACCATTATAAGACGTCATGTGTTCAATACCAAAACGTAAAAAACACCAGGCTTTACTGAGAATCTTTACTCACAGTGCTTAGCCCGATCCCCAATTCGAAGGCTTATTACACGGTGGATGAGTTTCTGAAAGACAATATAGAGCCGCAGGACTTTCTATGTAAATATTAAACCTATGTTTTTGACTTTTAATAACTTTTAATATGTGTTTATTACTATAAACTAATGCCTTATTTTAGTATTATAGCATTATCTTTGTGTTGGATTTGCTATTTTAATGTGTAATTTTTAAATTATATTTTAATGTGTGACGGTGCTCTTTGTTGTCAGCTCAATCTTTATGTTTTTTAATAGACTCCTCGTAAAGAGTGCAGAGAAAATTTTTTAAGATTTGTTGCATTATAATATAATAATAATAATATCTTTATTTCATAATTTGTTCTACAAGTTACAAAAAAATGAAATGACGTCACAAAAAACTAATAAATTAATTACACAAAAAGTCTATAATAGCTTACATATTAAAATAATCATCATGCAGTAAGGCTCTAAGTTGATTAACAATTTCAATTTTTAAATGCCCATGGCTCGTTATTTTTAATTGGTGTTGGTAACTTATTATATTTAACACACATATTCTCTTTTCTCCGCTTAATTGAAGGCGATGTATAGGATAAGACAATACTCGAAAGCTCTGGTATTTGTAACTGTGATTACTAAGTGGTTCAAATAAAGGTTATTTCTATATAAGAACATCAGACATTCAAAAATGTACAATGCATACACTGTCATTATTCCAATTTGTCTAAATACAGTTCCTACATGATTGATTTAACTCTAGTTTTTTTATAACCCGTATAAGACGCTTTTGTGCAGCAAAAGTGGATTGGATATTTCCGTCACGACCCCAAAAAATGGCCACCATGATTTTAAAGTGATTAAAGTTAACCAAAATACATTATTTTTAAGGTTTTTCATTCATATACTTTGACACCACCCTGATCCCGTAACAAACAGACGAAAGTTTTTGACTTATATATGGACTGACCAGTTTAAATTTTTGTTAATATGCAGACCTAAAAACTTTGTGTTTTCAGACACAGGTATTGCCTGATAAATCTAGGTGGTCCATATTTGGCATTTTTGACTGTTTTGTTTAAATAATATAATGTTTGTTTTATCAGAGTTTAGAATTAATTTATTTTCTGTAAACCACTCTGAAACTGAACCAAAAAGATGTTTACTATCTATCAGAAGCTGAACCAGTTTTATTTCCTATAAGTAGATTTGTATCATCAGCGTAACTAATATAGTTTGACATGGTCTATCTGCTGCAGAATAAAGATCATTAACAAATATTGCAAACAAAATAGGTCAAGTATACTACCTTGGGCTATTCCATTGTTATTATATAATATTTCTGATTTATATAACACAGCCCGTTCTTATTTATACCCACTATTTGAGTTCTCTCATGAAGATAAGATATTATCCATTTCAGTGCATTCCCTCGTATCCCATACATTTCCATTTTTTAATTAATATTTCTCTGTCAAACAATCATATGCTTTGGGCAGATCAAGAAGCGACAGCTTCACCATTTCTCAACATGTCTCAAAACTGATTTAACAAATTGATAAATAGCCGTTTGTGTGGTTCCCTTTCAAAAAGCCATGCTGGTTACTATTAAACAAATTACAGTCTCTCATAAATTTGATCAACCTGTTTGACATTGCCAGCTCAAATAGTTTGGAGAATCCAGGCAAAAGGAGAAACATAGGCTATGCTTTGTCCATTTTTGAGGATCCCCTTTTTTATAAGGGTTTTATCAAGGCCAATTTTAAGTTGTTGGAAATATACCTTTTAAATGAATAATTAAATAACAGATTTTTTAAAACAATAATACTTTTATAATGCTTGTCAGTATTTCATCTATGCCGCTACTATGTTTGTTCATGATCTGCCCAGCTAATTTACAAATTTCGTTTACAGTGACAGGTACTAAATACATAGACCGATTGTTTTCTTCGAATTTTACATGTATAAGGTATAGACTTTACATTTTTAAAATATTTAGTATTGAGACTAAAAATTCATTATATTTGTTGGCAACTGTATCAGCTCTCCCCCTCTAGCTGTACTTCATTATGGTGACAATTTACAGTGATTTCTTTGTTAATAGCCCACATGCATTTCATTTGTTGTCCGAATATTTAATTCTATTTTCATAGATTTTAGTACGTTCCTTTTTAAGAATATAGTCATATTTTTTTTAGTTTGTTTGTAAGAATATATACTATTTTTTGTTACGAAATGTTAGTAACACGTCTAGTCTTTTACATTCAACGAGGTCTGGATTTATATTTTTATTTTTGATGTGGTTATGAACTACTCTTAGGAAAGCTCTGATTAAATATACGATGTATATGTATTTTATAAATTATCCCATTGGTTATTAATGTCATTTTGTTACAAGAATAAATTTCTTCCCAATCCTGTCCTGTTAGAGAGCACAAAAAATTATTTATATTTTCTTGAAAAAAATTCTCTTACGTTCTAACCTTTGTGGTTTACTTGTCAAAAATTATTTTTGTGCTGTGTGATCTGAAATGAAATTTTCTAGTACATCTGTAGTAACATAATCTGAATCCGTAAAAATATTATCTATACAACTGGAAGAATTTGCTGGTAGTCTTGTATTTTATTTATAGTCTGATTTAAATTAAAACAATTAATCATTGTTACGAACTCAGAACCTATTTTATTTGCTTTAATTAGCTCTATGTTAAAATCACCTACTAGAGAAAGCAAATTTTTTCCAATTTTGTGTTTTTGACAACAGTTTTTCAGTTCTTTCTAAAAAAACTTTAATATCACCTGAGGGAGTCTATACACTGAAATAACTATCATCGACTTCTCCAACCCGACATTCAATAGCTGCACAATGCGCCACATTTTGACAGTCTAGTCCAAGTTTGGTCTTGGTTTAACTGATACTTTTTGTCGCACATATATTGTAGACCCACCATGTTGTCCTTCATCACGACAGAACATTGACACTAATTTGAAGTTTTTAATACCCTAATTGTTTAAGCTGCATTTCAGATTTCCAATGTTCTGTGATGCAAAGAATTTCACACTCGGATGCTTTAAGAAGCATGTCATTAATTTTGTCAATAGAATTTCCAAGTGATTGCACATTTGGTGTATTGCGCTTTACTACTTTTTGACATAGTTGGTGTTTTGTTTAGGAGCTTTTTAGATTTTTAGCATCTTTGTAGTTCGCCGTTGTCCTGGGATTTCAAAAAAGATCCGTCTGTGTAATTTATTTGACTTCTATAATTTGTTAGTCGTTTTTGTATCTTGGACAATTTTTGTCACGATGCAGAGTGTTGACTACTTTCAGGTTTGAATTTCATTTTTATACAGTTTGGACATCTCAGTACATTTTCTTTACAGTCTTTTCCACAATGGTCATTTGCTCCACATTTATAACAACATATTTTATCCTTACAGTGTTTTGCCACGTGTCCGAATCCTGCACAGCTGTAGCATAGCTAGATTTAGGTGTTCCTGAACATACACACCTTCATTAGGTCAAAGTTCCTGTTTCCTTCTTTAGGAACCATTTGAATTGGGGATCCCCATAGATGAGGTGAACTACAGTGACCTGATGAAATCTTTACAACTCCCAGATCTTCAATGGAGGAGAGTATTCTTGGATATTTGCACTCTTTTTAAGATTGTCAATGGTCAAATTGGCTGCCCTACTTTGCTAAGTTTGATTAATTTTAATGCTCCACAGAGAGTGGTTAGAGAAGGTAACCTATTTCATGTACCGTTTCATCGAACGAACTATGGAATGTTCTCATCACTAACTAGGTTTTGCAGAAATGCAAACCAGTTTGCCAATAACATTGATTTTTTCTCACATTCAATAACTCAGGTTAAAGCCCGATTGAGGTGGAGAATATTCTATAGTGATGTATCGATGTAGAATCTTGTTAGGGCCTGTCCTGCTGGGATCATTAATGGTTGCCTTGGTTTATTTTATTTTTTGTTAAGGTTTTATAAATGTATTTAATGTTGTTTAGTAGTATAATTTTAATAGTATTTATAATATTGTTATAATTAAATTGTCCTACAGAATTTATTATAAAATGGCCTGGTCCGTCAATAAAATATTTATTTATTTATTTAATATATTTTATTTTTTGTATATTATACCTACTAGTTTTTAAGTATTTATATATGGCATGTCCTACGCCCAATGGGCATTATTATGTGAAATTGATTATTTCTGGACAAATATAGACTTTTCATTTCCAAGGGTACATCTACGTCTGTATGACTTCTATATCTGCCTTCCCAGAAAAGTTCTGTAACGTGACCGCACTACTCGGAGACCGCGGAAAGAGTCCGCCTTGGTCTTTTGGTGGCCTTTAGCGTTAATACACTTTGCTCTTTGCCCGTCATTGTTGGGCTTATCAACAAAAATTTTTAGAAATATTTGTCCAGATGCCCCTCAAGGCGCAAGACTTAATTAAATAAACACCTTATTGTTGCTAATAACACTACAAAACTTTATCAAAATCGTATAATAAATATTTAACATATTAATAAAAAAAACGAAGTTTTTAAAAAGTACAACACCCTTTATCTGGGAAACAGTGTATTTTCGGACCTATGTTAATATAAACAGTTTTTCATAGAATTAATTCAGAAAAAATCCTTAAGTTTTACCACAACTGAATAGGTTATTTGTGAAAGGATATAAGTCATTCGAGTATAGTTTTAAGTTTAAGAATCTATCCAAAATTTGGTATTAACTTAAGAGGTAATTTTTAACGTAAACTTAACGTTTAGTCTAACAACTTGTTTAATCCAGAGTTTTATCACATCCAATGCCTGATCGAGCGTAAATCCGCAAATCTACTGCTTCAGCGCGAGATCGGGAAGAGCGCAGATTTAAGGTAAAAAGAAAGTAAAAGTTAAAAACTACATTTCTTTTGGTTGGTTCTTGGGCAAAGACCTTGTTTTTTGCTCCTCTTCAATTTTTTGTAGGATAAGAAGAAGAACTCTATTTTTAGTTAGTTGTTTTAAAAAATTGTTGTATCAATTATGCATCAAAAGGGACGCAAATTGAAGGAAAAAAGAAAGTTTAACTAAAATTTTTACCTGAAGACATTTTTTTGGTCTTCAATTTTTTCTTGCATAAACATTTATTTTTGAACAAAATATTATTTGGCTTTTCTCCAGAATAAAATTTAAAAGTTTATTTAACATTTTAAGAAAATTAAAACTTAATAAAAATAAATTCTCGTCTGGCGTCTTGTTAAGATTTTATTTTATTGCATTAAAATGATTTCAACCGAGTGCCAATGAACCTTTGTTTATAGATTGAAAGCTTTGTATTGTAAGTAACTTAATATTGAATATTTCATTATTTTATTTCTTTTAAAGCAATAATAACTTTTATTATATTATGTAAGAGCAGAATTGTTTCTTCATAATGTATAAAAGTTTTAATTTTCTTAAAATGTTAAATAAACTTTAAAATTTTATTCTGGAGAAAAGCCAAATAATATTTTGTTTAAATTTAATCTCCCAGAAAACAAATAAAACATAAAAATACATTTATTTTTGGTTATTGCTTTAAAAACTGCCCCAATTAAACACTGATTAAAAGGGTGGTACTTAACTCTTTGCTTCTGTAGAAAACAGGTCTTAATCCGGCACTGATAACATACCAAAATAACTTTTGATTTTTAAAGAAGTGTCCTAAATTTTAATGATACCAGTACAAAAAAATGCATAAAATAATTATAAAGGGAACAGGCGGACATGACATAAAGGGCTTAAAACAAAACCATAAAAATGTGTTTTTGTTAAAAACTACCAATATTTAACGTCATAAATTTACTTACTTTGCGTCCGGGTTTAAGGCAGACAACTCTTAATGCGCCAGGCACTACAACACGCTTCCTTCTGTCATATGGTGGGGGAATACCTTCGTAAGCCTTAAGTTTACGGAGAGCTTGCTTTCCCCTTTCAGTTTTGTGGGGCAACATTCCTTAAAAAAAAAAACTAAGGTTTAATTTTATCAAAAAGCGACTATGAAGCAGTTAGTTTAAAATAAGTATCATTTCTTGATGTGTTTTCATTACCATTCTCAAATAATGTAGGTAAGATAATTTATAATCATGAATAATTATTGCTAATAAAATAATAATGAATGATCTTTCAAATTTTTTGATTAATTAAATGTTAAAATGGCATATTGCTCAAAATCACCAAGGTGGGAAATTTCAATACTGATTTTGACAAAAAAAATGCAAGCTATAATCATAATAAGTAGTTTAAACTGTCAATTAGCTTGTAATTAAAAATTAAGCTAAATAAGCAAGCATAGAATTTAGTACTTTTCTAGTAATTTTATTTTTTTAACAGTACTTTCGCTATAAGCAGTCACTTCAGGAACCTTGTTCTAAATTTAATAAAATGTTTAAAAATATTTTTTCATATATATATTTTTTTTTCATTTAGGCTGTAGAATAGGTCAATATAATTAAAGGGTAGCGGCGAATAACGATCAGAGTTCATATTTTGCCAATATTAAGATAATAGCATATTTAAATAGCTAGTTTCTAAAACAATACAACTTTTAATAATTACGGCAAAAAAAAGTTCGTAGTCCTCGAAAAATCAACATTTAAAGATATAATGTGCCGTCTAAAAACGCTCATGTTCCACGCGCTGACGGAAATAAAAAATTGGTCGAATTTTTGCGACATCGAGTGTTACCTTGTATTAGATAAAATATTTTTTTTTTTGTTTTATCTTGAATATCAAACTTAACAATATCCGACTTAAAATATTATAATGCAAATACTAACAAATTTTGCTAGTTGGACTCTGATCGTTATTCGCCGCGACCCTTCAATTTAGATTGAAGACTGAGTAGATTTTATTTATTTGGAATTCTTAAAATTATTGTTTTTATGAAAAATTAGATTGATTTGTTTACGGTATTAGGATTAGCAAGAACGATACAGCCGTTAAAATTCGGAGGAGTACTCAATCAGTAATGACATTTTACTATGGAACGCTACACGATTGAACAACGCGTAAAAATCGTTAACTTATTATCAAAATCAGTGTTCAGTTCACAAACGTTTCGTGCACTGCGTTTAATTTATGATATTCCCACCTAGGTCCTGCGATTTAACTCCGTTGGATTTCTTCTTGTAGGGCTACATCAAGTCTCGAGTATATGGGGACAAACCACAAAAAATTGCCGCCCTAAAGGCCAACATAACCCGCACCATTGGTGAGATTGGGCCAAGTTTGTGTCAGAATCTCATCGATAAATATCGAGTAGAAACTTAATTTTCTATTATAAGTAAAAATATCTTTTTAGTAGAGCGGTTAATTTTCCTCAAAAAACTTTTCTAGCTTTTTTTTGCACGAAACGAAGAAAAATATGCAAGTGTAATGAGGCGGATCTTCCTGATCGAATTAAAAGAGCTTATCGTTACCGAGCATTTTCTGAAGGTACCCAGACAAAGATTCTTTAGTGTGAAAAGACAAAATAAAAATTGTTCCTAATTTTTAACCCACCTTAGTACAGTGGCGTCGATAATTTCATTTCTTGGCGGGTATAATGAAATGGATATAGCATGTTTAAGCGTCGTTTTGTATGTCAAAATGCAATTAACAATTTTGAAGAGCAAAAAAGGTCTTCAATCTTGATTCAAATGACTCAGCAAAATTTCGGCAGTCATTTGGCTGATATAATTTTTAAAACCTATTGTCATTAAATATGCTTTAATATAAAAATACAGCCATTGCAATATAATTTTCATAATTTGTTTTATTTTAATATCCTATATTAAATTAAAAGAAAAAAATATTGGAATAAAATTAAAGTTATTACTTAGGCATTACTACCCTAAATTTAAGTAACTCTTTTTACCTACTCATTAGAATTTGAACTGACTCTTTATAAAAATATTTGTTTAGAAAGTGAATACTTGAACGTATTTATAAGTGAAATTTAGATTTTTTTAAAAATAAATTTCATAAAAATGTTTTATTTGTATATTTCTTCTTATTCAAAATAAAACATGTTTAAAGAAAAAAACACACATAATGAAATATAAGGTATAATTTATTAAAGAACCAACTGTGTTGTTTATTATAATAGTAAATTGTAATTAAATTTCGAGAAACTTATGACTTCATTCCATTAGTGAAGAATTTTGGAGTTTTATTTCACTGAGTAAACAAGTAGCGCCATCTATGAAATTTTTATGCAAATATTTGAGTTATTTCAATATAGCTATAAAAGATATGACTTAATATGACAGTATTGTGGTCATGAACGTGGTTAGCAAAATGAATTATTTTATTGTATTAGTGTAGTGTAAGGATGTATTGTTAATGTAATGTAGAGATGTATTGTTAAACTAGTTTGGTTATACATTAATTACATGTAAATATTATTTCTTTTCAAATTTTGTATTGATATTTAGAATAGTTTGTGTCTGTAACTGGCGAAAGCTGTAGATACTGTAATAATAAATAAATAAACTATTCTAAAAAAAATGTATTTATAAAAATATGGATTTACACCACTTTTACATTGAATGACACAATTATAATTAATTCCAGACCAGAAAAATATTTATGTAGGAAGTATGCAATATTGCATTAATAATTATTGGATAATGAATTTTTACCATTTAAATTGAGTTCTTTAAAATATAAAAGTTAAGTTATACAACATAATAAACCAAAACATTTACAAAAACATTTATTCTGGATGTATAAGTAAATTATTGGATCTGGCATTAACTAATGACTTTTATATTTAAGCCATATTAATATTTGACACTAACCAACTTGGCCTGGTAACTGAGATTTTCTTAGAAGAATGCTGAATGTTTCTAGCATTTATTTAGAATTAACTTAGTGTAGTTTAATTTTCAGGTGGAATACTAAACTATTTATAAAATCAGAGGTGTTTGTGTAACTGCCTAACAAACACTTTCTTAAATCATATAAATAAAAAAATTAAGTCCTTTTACAATCTTAAAAAAATTTATTATTTTTGGGCTCATTTGATTGGAGTTCAATGCTAGCTTCACTTAGTGTTATTGAATCTACATCATTTATGACATTTTATATCAGGGGATATGA
This sequence comes from Listronotus bonariensis, assembly GCA_014170235.1. NCBI lineage: Eukaryota > Metazoa > Arthropoda > Insecta > Coleoptera > Curculionidae > Listronotus > Listronotus bonariensis. The sequence continues at coordinate 45,229 of JACEGR010001541.1, read as the reverse complement.
ATGTATGTACCAGTACAGTACGTGATTATTTATTGTATTTAAAAGAGATGGAGTATGGCATTTCTGGGAACCCACGGTCTTTTTGGAGTTGTGAATGAGCAGAGAAAATCTTTTGTTCTTCCAGACTGCATGTATTTTGATGACAAAATGGTGAATAATGGACAGTCTTTTGCAGATCTGTTCGCTGACTTTTTTAAACTGTTTACAGATCTAGTAATGTAGAAGTAACTGATTATGTAATAGGAAATAAATGTAATGTTTCTTTAAAAAATATAAAAATTTCCGAGTTTTTAACAATATTATTTGTGTGCTCCTTTATGTAATATTTTTAACAAGTCACTGGCAAAGGGTGAGCTACCAAATGTCTGGAAAGAGAGCAACATTATTCCGATTTATAAGTCTGGGGATAGGAATGATCAAAAGTTAATTGGCTAGTATACCTTTACTATAGAATGGAAATAATGAAATTCGGTAATAGCTATATTTATTTATTAAAAAGCTGTCGAGCTCTTTTGACCCAAGCTAGGTCATCTTCAGGACGACACTAAAAGTAAGTAAATACATAGTTTTCACATTACCGAATTTCATTATGTCCATTCTATAGGGATGATGTTTGTAATTATAGGAGAATTGCAAAGCAATCGGCTATCCCAAAGCTCCTGGATTAACTGATTTATGATCAACTAGTTTGGTCATGTAAGCGCATTATACTGAGAAAGCACCATGGATTTTTAAAGGATTACTTAACTATAACTAATCTGCTTCTTTATCAGAATGCTATTTTGGGAGCCTTCGAGGGAGGGCATTAAATAAATCCTATCTACACTGATTTCTCTAAGGAGTTTGATAGGGTGAACCATCAGCTTCTTATTGTAAAGGTAAGAGCAACTCGTTGTAACAAGATATTCTTGAAATGGATCCATAGCATGCTGGTTGGCCACACCCAGAAAGTTAAGATTGGAGAATTAGTATCGAAATCAATCACAGTTACATCTAGGGTCCCACAAGGAGGACACTGTGCACCACTCCTTTTTAATTTATTTGTCAATGAAATAGGTCAATACCTTAAGTCCTGTCACTTTCTTTTGTTTGCTGATGACATGAAGCTTTACAGAGTCATGAAATCTGAGTATGACGGGGACCTACTACAGAATGGCCTTGATAGCTTTGTTTAGTGGGTTGAGTTAAAGTGTGTTCTCACTAAACTCCAGTAAATGTAACTCTAATAGTTTTTTTTTTAAATAGAACAAAAATCAATATCATATAAGGGGGCAAGAGCAATTACTTTTATCTACTGTCAGGGGTCTCGGGGTCATTCTGGATGACAAGATTACATTTCGTGATCATTATTCTTTGGCTGTTTCCAAAGCATTGGGGATGCTGGGTTTTGTTTTCAGACTGGCCATAGCTTGTCTTTGTCTTTCTTAAAACTCTTTGTTGCTCACTTGTAAGATCTCAACTGGAATATGCTTCTATAGTATGGTCCCCATACTACAATGTGCATATAGATAACATCGAAAGAGTACAGAGATATATAAAGATATTGTCAATTTTAATTTGCAAATGTTCATAACGAAGTGTCTTTAAACACCTTAACAGAAAGAAGAATAGTCAATGATCTCTCTTTATACAAAAATTATTAAATGGAGCTATTAATTGTCCTAAATTATTAGAACAGATCAGTATAAAAATACCTTATCGATTGTTGAGAAAAAAATGTCATTTTTAAAATTAAATTTAATTTCACAAATTATGCGAATTTTGGCCCTATGACTACATCGTTAAATTACTTAAATGAACATCCATCTCTTGATCCTTTTTGGAGCACACTAAATTTATTTATTACCAAATTTATGGGTAACCCCATAGGTTTAGGAGTTATATATTTGCCCAGTTTTCATGTAAAATTGTTAATTTAAATTAATTTTATTTGTATTTTGTGCAGAAATTTTAAACTTTACATTTGGTAATTTGTTGGTTATATCTTTGTCTTAATAATTGTTACATTTCTTTATATATTTTATATTGTATTTGTAGAGTAATGGCGGGTAATATGGAATACACCGGGTAATATGGAATATCATAATACTGCCTAAACGAGAAGCGCCATCTGCATAGGAAAAGCGAAATTACGTTCGTCTTTATTCATGGTTTGTTCCTGAATAAGCGCGTGGATCTATCTCAGTCGGTTAAATTGTTAGTCAGCCATATATGCTTTGGGACGCATGCAAAATTCTAAGTGAGTGCTACAAAAATTTGCTTTTGTCATAGTTTAGGTGGTGTTTTTTATTCTTTGTTCCTTTTACAGGCAAGGTAAGGACCGTAAATCAATATATTGTTTAGATATTTTTCCTAAATGGTGGTTTAAAAGTAAAAAAATATCTTAACCACATATCATCCAAGCGCGGCTAATATGGAATAGTATTCCATATTACCCGCATAGGTCTCGTTAAGTTTTGGGTAACTTTTATTGTTGGTTTTTTGTTACAGAAGTTTTATTTAAGTATTAACTTATACGACAATGCCTAAAAAAAGCGCGCAGATGGAAAACGAAAACAATGGAACGAAGAAGATATGAAAAAAGCAATAATAGCCATCAAATCCAAAACGATGGGTTATTTAAAGGCTTGTAAAACGTACAATGTCCCTCGAGCCACTCTTTTTAGACTTTGTAAAAAGGACGAGGAACCTGAAATTGCGTGTAAAACAAAATTAGGACGTAAGTCCGTTTTACCTGATTTTTTGGAAAGGGAATTAGTCAAGCACTGCCTGGAAATGGAGAAGTCGTTCTTTGGCTTGACACAGCGAGATGTCTGCAATATTGCATTTCAATTAGCAAGAAGAAATAATATTCCCAACCCATTTTCAGTATTCAAAAAGTCAGCTGGTAAAGACTGGCTACGCCACTTTAAAATGCGACATAAAGATGTTTTAAGTCTTAGAACACCCAGTGGAACTTCATACGCTCGGGCCTTGGGTTTTAGCAAGGAAAATGTAAATAGGTTTTTTGACTTATTAGAAGAGGTAATGGATGCCCATAATTATTCAGCAAGTCAGGTGTATAATGTTGACGAAACTGGTTTAACCATTGTTCAATCGAAAAATCCAAAAGTTTTTGCTTTAAGGGGCAAAAGACAAGTAGGGGCCATCACATCGGCCGAACGTGGTTCCCTTATAACCTCCGTTCTTTGTATAAGCGCAAGTGGGAATTTTGTACCACCTCTTTTAATTTTTCCGAGAAAGAATGGTAGTGAAGTTCTAAAGAAGGGTTCCCCACCTGGAAGCATATTTGCTTTTCATCCATCAGGCTGGATTCAGATGGATATTTTTACACAGTGGTTTAAACATTTTGTAAATCATACGAAACCGAGTGCAGAAAATCCCATCCTTTTGATTTTAGATGGTCACCATACCCACACTAAAAACATCGATGTTATTTTAAATGCAAGGGAGAACCACGTTACTTTACTTTGCTTACCTCCACATACCACCCATAAAATGCAGCCTCTAGATAAAAGTGTCATGGGTGCATTAAAAACATATTACAATGAGGAAATAAGACAATTTCTGAGAACAAACAATCGCCCCGTCAATCATTTTGATATGAGTGAACTTTTTGGCAGAGCATATTTGAAAATTCAAAGCGGTGAAAGAGCTGTTAACGGATTTCGTCAAACTGGCTTGTTTCCAGTTAACCGAGGCATTTTTACAGAGGAAGATTTTATTCAAGAGGCACAAAGAGAAGAAGTTCAAGGAGATTTAGAAAATAATTTTTTGCGAGTAGAATTGCAACAAGAAAACATGGCCCAAAGTCCTATTGTTCTTCCACAGGATATAATTTCCAGGCCAGTTCTGAAAAAGAGAGTAGGGAAAAGAGGTCGGAAAGCAGGCGAAGCCAAAATTTTAACTTCATCTCCCAATAAAGAAGAGCTGGAACGATCAATAGAAATATCAGCAATAGAAAAGGACAAAGTCAAAAGATATATTGGACACAACATGAAGGAAAACAAAAAACCTAAAGTTGCTAAACTGGAAGCGGTTGCAGGACCTAGTGGCGTCGCAAAAAGTAAAGCTCAGATGAACCCACAGAAATCAAAGCAAGCCGAAAATTCATCTGACGATTCCAACAGTTCGGTTTCTCTGCATGATTCATCCAGTGATGATGAAGAATTTTCTCCTTCCAATCCTCCATCCGATGATAAAGTACAATGTCTGTTCTGTTCTGGATTTTATTCAGCTGACACACGAGGAGAAATTTGGATACAGTGTGTACGGTGTGAACTTTGGGCTCACGAATTGTGCGCCGATATGTCAAAAGATGTTTATATTTGTGATTTTTGTCGCTAAGATGTCCCTATGTAGCTTTTTATGAAGTATTCCATATTACACCATAGGGGTATTTCATATTACCCGACCATTTTTTAATGATGTCAAAATGCATTTTTAGTATTTAATATAAAAAATATAGCAAACGTCTTAATTTTATGAAGTTTTAGACCCCTCCTTACCTCCACGGATAGCTTATGCAGTAGTGAATGATATATAGAATGCACTGTACTGAATAGAATAATAATTATTAATATATTAAAAAACAGTATTTCATATTACCCTCCACTACTCTAATAATTTAATGGGGTTTCCTCTATATTAATAAATAAATAAATAAACAAAACCATGGCAAGTCAGTATTTATACCAGTATAATTTTACTTACCTCTTACTGTTTTCCAGAAAATTCTGGAAGGTGCCCTAAAGTGGAAAGGTCCACGAGCGGGATTTACATTACATCTTTTACGGAGGAAGGACATGAACTTCAACTTATTTCTAAAATATAAATATCATTTATAAATAAGTGTTAAAATTAAAAACCCCATTGTTGCATATGTTATACCGATAATTTTCTATCTTAAATACAAATAAGAAAAATGTAAAAACTTAGTTATAATAAGAAGTTTTAAAAGAAAATTTTGGAAAAGATAAATTTGAAGTTGAACAGATTAATCTCCCTTTTAAATTTGTAAAACATAAATTAAATCAAATAGTGGCCTGCATTGTTTTAAGGTATTTTACCACGACACATAAACTTACCTGAAAAAGTTGCCCGAAATGTTGAGTTGTTCACATCTTACCACAATTACTTTGTTGCCTTGAAGAAGTGTTTTAGAAACGATAGCGGCAAGCCGGCCAAGCAGGTGGCCCCTTCCGTCAATAAGGATGGGCTGAAATATAAAGAAACATTTCAAAAATTAAATAAAAACACGTGTCGTGCACGTTTAGGTTAGAGTCCAGAAAAATTTCACTCTGCCGTTTTAAAGTTTATGGAACAAAAAAATTGTATGACTTCTCACAAATATATTAATTGTTAAATGTTTTTACATTAAAAAAGATTGTTTTAAACATTTTAAATGAGAAATAAACAAAAATACCTTTTCACTAAAACCCGTCATGTTTCTATTCTTCGCGAAAAAGACAACTTCCGGAAATGTCTAAAGATGGCAGACGTTTTGACATTTACCGTGCGTTTCCGGCGACTTCGCGGCAAATTTAAATTTTGAAATAATTTCTGTATATTTCTGTATTTATTTTTTTCCTTGGTCAAAACAATTATCACAGCTTTAGCATGGATTGGAGAAAAATTTAAACATATAGTAAACCACAAAAAAAAAACAAATATAATAAAAACACAATTAAAAAGCTGGCTTTCTAAAAATAAATACAAAATTTACGTCTTTGAAGCATATACCTACTGGAGGCAGTCTGGACCGATTGCCATTAAAATAATAGCATGCAGAAGAGAGAAAGGTACAAGCCGTTTTTCGCTAATTCATAAAATTATTGAATTCAGTATGCGTAGCGATTGAGTAAATTATTATTAGTACCTTTCTCTCTCACGCAAGCTGTTCGCAGATCAAACCTGTCTCTAGTAGGTGTAAGCTCGAAGTGTAGGTCTACTTTTTGTTGGTCTCTACCACCAGGGCTAAAGTAAAAAGGCCTTTTTTGTCCATACATATATTTTTATTGTACAATTGCCTCCATTTGGTAAAGAAGCATAATTGTGGTTAGGATTAACCTAACCCTAATGTACTAGACTGGGGTTGACTGATTTGTTTTTAATTTTTTAAGCTGATTTAAAATAACAACATAAAGAAATCATGAGCGATGACACTTCTCAAAGCAACGGCGACGGTAGTGTGGAATCTCGATTTATAGAACTAGCTAAATCAAATCCCGAAGGAATATCTAATAAAAACCTCAAGGAAAACATGCCGGACGTTCCCTTACCCGAATTAACAGGAATAATAAATAGATTTTTACAAAATGGTACCATAGAACTCTTTAGAACAAAAGATGATCTCCTGTATAAGTATAAAGACCCCTTAAAAAAGACTGTTGTTAAGGGTGCCGATAATGAAGAAAAAGTAGTTTATAAGATAATCGAAGAGGCTGGAAATAAGGGAATATGGATAAGGGATATTAGGTATTGAACAATAAAATGCTGTTTTTGGGTAATTTTCTAGAAACCTGCGGCAACTCCGATTTTAACGAAGTTTGGTATACGGGGGTTTTTGGGGTGCTGATCACGAATCTGAAAGATTTTTTGGCGGAAACGTTTCGTTCTTGAGATATTCATCAAAGTTCAAATTTGAACCAAGCTTATTTTCACTATATTCCCCTTCTTTTGCACACAATTCTTGATTTAAAGCTCAATATTTGATTTTCACCTTTTAAAACCCCGTTTTTCTACGTTTTTAACATTATTTTTGCATTAAATTGCGTGGCTTTTCTTTGATAATGTGGCAACCATACATACACATAGGGCTTCATGGCACACTGGGATTAAAATGATTCAAAGTATAGATATGCAATTTAATGCAAAAATAATACAAAATACGTAAAAAACGTGGTTTTAAAAGGTGAAAATCAAAAATTGAGTGCCACTTTAGCTTTAAATCAAGAATTGTGTGCAAAAAGAAGGGGGAATATTGTAAAAATAGGATTAGTTTAAATTTCAAGTCTGATGATGAATATCTCAAGAACGAAACGTTTCCGCCAAAAAATCTTTCAGATTCGTGATCAGCGCCCCAAAAACCCCGTATACCAAATTTCGTCAAAATCGGAGTTGCCGCAGGTTTCTAGAAAATTACCTGTTTTTGTTTTGAAATACTTAATATTACATGATAATTACAACAAAGACTTAGTTAAACCAAAGAAGGCTATAGGTTACATTATTATCGGACAAAACAGTGCTGCACACATTGCATGTCAGTTTTACCCAATTTATAACAGTAATGTCGACAATAGATCACTTATCTTAGTATAGGGCTATAGGATAAGCCGCTCTTGTTGCTTCTGCGGGGTCGGTAGCGTCAATCACCGGAGTTAAGTATTGAGGAGCGCGGCCATAACTTGATGGGTGACGGGGTGTCTGCCGGTTTTGGATTTAGTGTTGTGCTCGAGGGTTAACGGACGGACCGAGCAACAACCATCCAAGGTATGGAATGAATGGGTGTGAATGGGAAAGAGTAGGGGTCAAGGCACAATAAGCCTTTAGGCTGCAGCCCACCACCTATGGGGGCAATGGTCGGACCTAGGTGGAAGACCCCAAAAGGGCTAAAAAAAAAAATTGGATAATGTTTTATTCTTCTCTAGGAACGAATTACACTGCTTTTTTTAAACAGTTTTTTCTTTAATTTCTAGATTTAAATCCAATTTAAACATGACCCAATTAAATAAAGTTCTAAAAAGTTTAGAAGCAAAGAAAATTATTAAAGCAATTAAGTCAGTATCTGCTAGCAAAAAGAAGGTCTACATGCTCTATGACTTAGAACCTGACAGTACAGTAACAGGTGGTGCTTGGTACCAAGATCAGGATTTTGAGAGTGAGTTTGTGGATGTTTTAAGTCAGCAGTGCCACCGGTTCCTGGTGCAGAAGCTGGAGGATGCCACCAAGCAAGGTAACTTTGATTATTTAATTGTAAAGTTAAAGTATTATTTTGTTTAGATATTTGAAACCTCACATATAAATACACTTAAAGATTTTTAGATTCAAGAAGTCATTTAGGACCAATATTTGAAACTTTCTGGTATATATTTTTATAAATTCTTCTCGAATATTTAATTTGACAGGGTTATCGAATGAAACTTAAACAGTCTTTTTATATCTGGTAGGATAGGTTAAAAAAAATTGTCTCTTTTTGCAGTTTTTTTGGACTGGGCTCCTAAATCCCAGGTAATCCTTGGATGAAACAAGTCCAAATTACAGGTGTAATAATAATAATATAATGTTAAAAACTTTAATTAGATCACACTCAGTCTTCTCTCTCCCAACTTCCAAGTTTGGTAGCCTCATTCTATTATTTTATTTCATTCATTTATTTTTTTAATTTTGCAGGTATTTAGGTAACCTGTCTTTGTACTAGTTTAATGTGCTATATATCCTTTACAATAATATGGGCTTTATTTAGACCAAGCATATTACAATTTTGGTCTTTCATAATAATTATAAAGCATTGTACTCATTTTAAGCAAGTAATCACCAAAGGCAAATGAGATAGATAGATAGAAATTAGCGTTCATGTACAGGGTGGTTTTTATTTTGATTGGTATTATAGGGTACAGGCTAAACGGTAAGAGATACAAAAAACTAAGATATGTGTCCGGTTCTCTTTTTTAGTTTAATGACACCATCAGATCCATGCTAACTTGATTGGTTTAGAAGATACAGGGTGATTATCAAAATTCGTCGATTTTTATTATGTCTTATTACTCAGACACTTATGGAGATAAAAAGAAACTTATACAAAAGTTTTAAAACTGTTTACGTAGAATCCAGTGGCGTACATAAAATATTCACATCTATATTGCCACTAGTTTGATTACAAGTAGAGTCCAAAAATGCATCGAACAAAATGGAATGCCTTTGAGCACATCTTGTAATTAATCACCAGCAAAAACCTATTAAGTACTTGAGATAATTGTTTAGTTGCTATTATAAATGAACCTATTTTCTGTTATTGCTATTGTTTTGGTTAATAAATGTTTTAGTATTCTTGTTAAAAAAGGTTTTTTTTTTATAAACATACCCTTTAAAAAATAAATGAATATTGATTCAATCCATGACCAACAATTTTTATGTTGTGTTATATCTTGTTGTAATCGCAACAAAAAATGCAATTTTTAAGATATTCAGATACAGGGTGTTCCATTTAAAAAAATGCAAGTTTGTGTTATATCTCAAAAATTCAAACATTTATATTTATTTTATGTAGGACACTGGATTCTACGTAAAAATTTGTAAAACTTTTTTATTTGAAGTTTTTTTCTATCTCCATAAGTGTCCGAGTAATAAGACATAATAAAAATCGACGAATTTTGAGAATCACCCTGTATCTTCTAAACCAATCACGTTAGCGTGAATTTGATTGCGCCATTAAATTAAACACTAAAAAGATAACGAGATATGTATCTAAGTTTTTTTGTATCTGTTACCATTTAGCCTGTACCCCATAATACCAACCAAAAAAAACACCCTGTACAGAACAGTGCACTTGCTTACATTAAGGAGAGAAACCCAACTCCTATTTTCTGAATCTAGAGAAAATTTTAGAGTGACTTTGTGTACAACATTCTAAAGCTACCTGTTATATATACTTTTTGAAATGTATACTAATTTCTTTAAAAAATCATATTCTAAAAATATTTATGTCCTGTATAAATATTACCATTATTATTTTTATGTATCATTTTAAAATATTACCATAAAGGTACTATTTCTGGTGAGGCTTTTTAGGCTTTTTTCTAGGTGGTGGCCCATTGCTTGTTCGCAACCGCTCGTATGCCACAGCTTCTGACGTCCACAAATTTATTTCTGATCTAGGAATCAGTAAGGTGTCGCTCAGTATAGCAGACATTGAAAGTATTTTATATACTGTAGTCCTAGATAACAATGCAGAAAGAATAGCATCACCACAAGGTACCTTTTTGTATAAGGCGACAAATAGGTTTTTAGCATCACCAGGATTGGTTAAAACGACTTGTGGAGTTTGCTTGATAGCAGATAGGTGTGCGAGTACAGGGTCTGTAAACCCTAAATCTTGTACATACCTTACAGACTGGTTAAATAATAGCTAATGTGTGTAATAGTGTGTCTTTGGAAGTTCTTACCAAATGGGAAACTTTTTATTAACTTTACAAAAAAGTTCCTCTTCATAAAAAGTCCTGTTTGATGAAAAAATGCATTTACACAAATAGATTTGTATGTTGGTATACAGGATGGCCTAAACAAGACTTTTTTCCAAATTAAAATTCAGGGTATATCCTAACTATGGGACGAAACTTTATAGGGTGATTTCTTATGTCATTTTATGAAGAAAAGTTCCTATCAACATATCCCTGGAGTTGCTTTGTTTCTGAGATACAGGACGTTAAATAATATGAAAATAATGTACGACAGTAAAAATTTGTATTATTAGTTTCTTCATAGGAAAAAAATATAAAAACTACATAAAAAGCCAGTTGCATACATTTTTCTCTCAATCTAGTTAGAGCTTTACAAGCGCTGTATTACATCTTACAAACTTACCAAACTTCAACCAAATCGGTTTAAGGGTATTTAAGATATTTATAAAATACCAACTTTTTAAAAACTTCCTGTAACTTAGAAATGAAGCAACTCTGGACATATGTTTATAGAAAGTTTTCTTTATAAAGTGACATAAGAAATCACTCTTTACAGTTTCATACTGGAGTTAGGAAATAACTTGTATATTAATTTAGAAACAAGTCTTTTATAAGCCACCCTGTACATCCAATATACAGTTATTTGTATGGAGATGTATTTTCTCGTCAAGCAGGACTTTTAATGAAGAGGCACTTTATTCCGTAAAGTTAATAATTAAAAAGTTTCTCATTTGGTAAGAACTTCCGAAGACACGCTGTTTATTTAATTTAAAATTAGAAATTTTTATAGTTTAATAAAGCCTATTTTTAAGTATAAATTGTTCTCTTGTTTAACCCTTTCCAAAACTTTTATCTTCAAACACATAAGTAAAACAAAAATGGGATTTTAAAAAATATTTTAATTATATTTTTGTATTTCATGGTCATCCGAATTCAGTGTCCGCCGTTAGTAACCTTGTTATTAGTCAAAATAAAAAAATGTTTATATTGGCAAACTAGGGGTATTTTAAACGCTCTTTAAGTTTAACAATTTAGAAATAACAATTGACAATCGTGTTTTCAAGATACAGAATAAATTACCATTTGTTAAAATGAAACACCCCATCTGTGTGTAATAAACTCCACATGTAATATATCCAATTTTGAATAGTTTCGGAAATATGGCCATCCTTACCGGATTGATGAAAAACTAACATTTTTAAAATAAAACACCCTGTATAATGTATTGCCATTAAAAAGGTTGCTCAAAAAATACCAATTTGATATATCTATCTCTTTAAGTTTTAGAAATATGTCCACGATATTCAAGTAATTTTTTTGACATATAAACCTTAAAACATTTGCAACAGTTATAAAATTTTTAAAAATAGGTAAAATCGTTTAAATCGCACAGTCAATGTTATCTATTAAAAATTGTGTACTTTAAAAAATACAGATTTTATTGGGCAGTTATAAAATAAAACAAATACGTAAAAACATAATAAAGAGGTGGAAATTTGGGCGTATTTTATTGGCCATTAATAAATTTGTGCAATAATCGTTATGGAATATTTTTTTCGGCTGCCCGATTTATACTTTAGGCACTATGAATTAAGAAAAACACCCGAATAAAAATGTAATTCATTGGTTTAGAAAGTCAATAGCCATAGTTACTTACCAGGTATTTTTCTAAATATAAAGTGCCCAAAGTATAGATCATGCGACATTTGAAAAAAAATACTCCTATTTAAAACTTTTTAAATATAAATATTGAAATAAACTAGCCACTTGCACTATATTTAAAATGTCATTTAACACAAAATTAACGTATATTACTACCTGCTAACTTATATATACAGAGTATTCCAAATTAGAAGATGAAATATTAGGAAAAACTATTGAGAAATATCAAAGGTGCTAAGTGCCATTTTTTTAAATCAGTTTATACCATAGAAAGGTGCTATGTGCCAAGGAGAATAACTTGAGAAAAAGCCTTGTGCCTGTGGTTCATCTTAACTGGCGCCAGAATACATGTTGTGTTTAAATTTTGTTGAACCGTAACTTTAAAAATGTGAAAATAAAAAAGTTTTGTCAAAATAACTCTGTTTCTTGTTTTTGGCACTTGCACCTTTGATATTTCAACTACTTAATTGTGTTCTCAAGTTACAGAGTAAAATAGTGTTTTTTCAAACAGAACACCCTTGATAAATTTATTAATTAATTATCACTATTGGTTTTTTATTTTAAAGAGCTTTAAAAAAGACATTTTAAGGTAAAACACATTAAGCGTATCCTTTGTTCCCTTAACACCAAGAAATCGTCTGGGCTGGATGGCATACCAGCAATCGTTTTAAAAAATGTGCTCCAGAACTTGCACCAATCTTAACTCGGCTCTTTCGAATTTCTTACAACACAGGTATATTTCCGGAAAGCTGGAAAGCTGCACGTGTTCAACCTATTCCCAAGAAAGGATCTAAATCTCTTCCATCTAACTATAGACCAATTTCAATTCTCTCAGTTCTTTGTAAAGTAATGGAAAAACTAATTAATTCACAAATTTTTAAGTACTTAGAAAAACACAAAATTTTGCATGACAGGCAGTATGGATTTCGCCACAAAAGATCTACAGCAGATCTTCTTTCCTTCGTATCACACTGCTGGAATAAGTCTCTTGAGTTTCTAGGTGAATCCCAGATCGTTGCTCTTGATATATCCAAAGCTTTTGACCAAGTCTGGCATGCCGCACTTCTTAATAAACTTCCCTCCTATGGTCTTTCAACTAAACTCTGTACTTGGCTCTCTAGTTATCTATCTGATCGTCGTATATCAGTTATTGTGGACGGCCATTCTTCAAGCTTTCACCAAGTAAATGCTGGAGTCCCTCAGGGCTCAGTTCTGGCACCAACATTGTTTCTTCTTCACATCAACGACCTTCTCTCGTCCACAACTAATTCCATTCATAGTTTCGCCGACGATAGTACCCTTCACTCCAGTTTTCAGGTTCCTAAACCCATTACTAAACCTGACTTGGAAAACAAACGCAGAGCGATGCAGATATCTCTTTCGCAGGATCTTAATTTAATATTGGATTGGGGCGCTAAAAATCTCGTCCATTTTAATGCATCCAAAACACAATCATGTTCCTTGTCGCGAAAAGAGTCATCAAATACTCATCCTCTACTTATGAGCGGCCAAGTTTTACAGAGCAAAGACACCTTTAATCTTGTTGGCGTCACATTTGAAAGTAACCTTAACTAGCATAAACACATTGTATCTATAGCCACGGCAGCTTCAAAAAGCTTGGATTTCTCTTTCGAGCCAAAAAATATTTTTCCCCTTCTAATTTATACACTTTGTATGTGTCCCAAATCCGACCTCCCTTGGAGTATTGTTCTCATATCTGGGGCATGGCGTCCCCCACAACCCTAAGCATTCTTGATTCTATTCAAAGAAGAGCTGTTCGTCTTATTAATGATCCTTCACTTACAGAAAGGCTTCCCTCTCTTGCACATCGTCGGGCTGTGGGGGATTTATCGCTTTTTATAGGTACTTCCATGGCTTCTGCTCTGAAGAGTTGTCCAGTATTGTTCCTCCACTTACGGTTCCCAACAGAGAAACCCGTGGTTCCGCGCGTATGCATCCCTATACGGTCCAACTGGACAGGCCCCGAACTTCCCACTTTGTTCGTTCTTTTATCCCTAGAGTTTCTAGGTTGTGGAACCTGCTGCCCGCGGAGGTCTTTCCTTCTCCCCCAAATCTTCAAGTATTTAAGTCCCGTGTCAATAAACTCCCTCTTACATCGCTTAAGACACCCACGGTACGTTAGTATTTAGGCTTTGCTTCGTGGTTTGTCCAAAGATAAAAAAAAAAAAAAAACATTTGGTATGTCCATCTCTACAGCATGTCCGCCTAAGTTCTCTACGTATGGGAAACTTTTTTCTTATTAATTTTACGGAAAAAAGTAATTCTTTATGAAAAGTTCTGCATGATCTAAAACCTAAAATGCAATCATTAGATATTCATTTTATTCAGTAGTATACGAGGTATCTAAAAAAATATGAATTTTGTTCAAGAGGAAGGTACCCTTATTTTTAAAAGTATCGAAAATTATTATTTAGGAAAAATGTTTAGAAATAAAAATTTTGCTTAAATATGCCAACTTGTTCATTTACAAGAAAAAAATCCTAAATTTTTCATGCGATAACAAGCATTTATGTGAGTGTTTATTGTTTTGACAGTTTGCAAGATTTCTTTAGATATTACATTTTTAAAGTATTTACAAATGTACAAATTTAAATTTTCATCGTTTTATCATAAAAAAATTATTTCCTGCAAATGATTAAGTTTGCATATCTAAGTTTTATTTTAATTTTAAACATTTTTCCTTAACAATAATTTAAAAATAAGGGTACTTTCCTCTTGAACAAAATTCATATTTTTTAATATACCTCGTATACTACTGAAAAAAATTGGTATTTAATGATTGCTGTTTAGGTTTTAAACCATGCAGGATTTTTTAAAGATAACTTTTTGCGTAAAATTAATAATAAAAAAGTTTCCCATATGTAGAGAAATTAACCGGACACACTGTATATAGCCATCCTCAAGAGTTTAATAGATACAAACATCTTTTAAAAGAAATACCCCATATATTGTATTACAACAAAAATAATATTTTAAATAGCTTTAAGAAAATACCACAATTGATGTGTCCATTTCTTTTAGCTTTGGAAATATGACCATTCAAATTGAAAATTATGTTAAATTTTCATTATAGGAGTAAGTATAGCTCAAGCTGTAGGCACAAAGTTTAGTGCCTTTAGCGGTACCATGTGTATACATGGTTGCAGGGTTTGGGGGTTTTAGCTTTACAATTTCATAGGAAAAAGGTGGTAAATAAATAAAAACATGTTTTAAAGGGTGTAAAATAAATATTGTGTGCCACTTTAGCTTTGTATTAAGAATTGTATGTAAAAAGAGGGAAAAATATAGTGTAAACAAGGTTGGTTTGATTTTTAACTTTAAAGATGGATATCTTGAGAACAAAACGTCTCCGAAAAAAATTCTTTCATATTCGTGATTAGCGCACCAAAAAACCCATATATCAAGTTTCGTCAAAATAGGAGTTGCCACAATGATAGGGGAGCCCAAGAGGGCGATTTCGGGATTTACTACAGCGCGGCAAATTAATATACTAAAGGATAGCTTGTACCCGGTAAAGTACATCCACCAAATATGAGCCCCGTATACAGGGCCGATAAACAAAAATATATTCATCAGAAATTTTCGAGCGCGTCGGATAAGATAAGGTGAGTTAATTACATGCTTAACAGTGTATATTTTACTAATTGGAATATTTAGGAGTGACGTAAAGAAAGCGAAGGGCTACAAAGTTAATAAGAAGTTCTGAAGGTAGGAAAAAATCCCTAAAACAACGTTTTTACACGGAAACAACCCTCTTACGAAATTGTTTTATGTTTAATGGGCAAAAGTCTTTTATTGTGACGTGCTGAAAAAAAGTTATTAAAAACATACAAGAGAGTATGGTTTTAAACAACTTTTAGGTGTTCATAAAAATTAACATGATTTAAAGGGTATTCTTCTTGGTGGAGCTAATCGCCGTCTTGGCAGGGGGGCTAAGCCTACCACAGTCCTCCCGTTTATCGAGCCCCTGCTTTCGACTTGACTAGGACATTGGCCCACTCTAATGAAATAATAGAGAACTTTTTGCCAGGGTACATAGAACGTTGTTACGCGGATATAAAGATGTGTGTAATCGCTTTGACACCTCCACAAGGACAAAATTGTGAGAGATTTGGATGAAACGGGAGAGATTTGCGTAAAGCGGTTATGCGTATGGGTATAAAAAGAACACTTTTTATGGAAATCCAACTTTAGATCAGCAGGCGTATTCTTAACCACTGTCTCGAGACGTAAAGTATCGAGTCGCTACCGAATGGTGATTCTAAACATATTTGAAACTCGATTCCGAGTCGATATCTCCCGAGTTCCATAACTAGTTATTTACGTAAAAACAGATGAAAAAATAAGGCCGATAGGTTTTGAAAGAAATATCGGGAACTCGATACCGACCGAGTCGTTACCTATCGAGAAGTTAAGAATTCGGGCCCAGACTGTCGGTTAGAACGTTGTTTCGACATACCCTTCAATAAGCTGTCCTATTTTTTTATTTTTACTTGATCATCTATCCATAATTATGTTGTCTTTTAAGTTGATTTATTTTCTTATTAATAAAAATTATGTTTTCCTCCCTTGTATTACTAATAAATATTAATATTAATGGATATTGAGTTTTTATTATTATTAACATAATGTATTTTTCTTGGAAAATAAAAATATCCGATATATATCGTTAATATCCGATATTTTAATATTTTTAAATTTACCATATATAGTATGGTTATATTTATGATCCCTAAATAACACATAGGTACCATCTTAAAAACGAATTAATTTTTAAAGGATATGTTTTTAAACACCCTGTATGTATATGGGTATTGATATAAACTTAAGATAAATAATAAATTAAAGCAGCGTATCCTAGATGCTAATTAATTGCCTTTAGAAGTGTTTTAATTTGCGCCAATTCGTGAATATAATGACGTTTTTATTCCACTTGTTAAAATAAGTGAAAATTTTAAACAAAATATTATCACGTTTGATTTTATAAATTACATGAAGTATAAACAAGTTACCGACATAGGCGTATCGATGTATCAGATAAACACAAACTAGAGTTATAGCATAGAAAGTCTAACATATTTTTTATAATTAACATATGTATAAATAAAAACTAAAAATGGTCAGGAAACCAGGGCCGGATTAAGTTTGTCGGGGCCCCTAGGTAATGGACCTGAGAGGCCTCTGTAATAGAATTAAAGACATTTTTTTTAAATTATGATAACCATTGGACATAGTAATTAAAGCATTTTTAAGGTAAAAGATACTGATAAAATAAAAACTTTTCCCTGGAATATTAATTTTTATTTTTCAAATTTGCGAACGATACATAAAAAACTTGACGAAATAAAGTAAATCCCAAATTACACATTTTGCAACATCTGTAACTTTTTAATCTATTAGGTTTTGTTTGTTTGTGTTAATATACTTTACAATATAATTCTAACATAGGTTTTAAAACAAATACTTTTATATACGCTCCTTGCCTCACTGATTGTCTACAGTCTACGCTATCGACGCGCATTTGATTAGCTGTATTCAAAGTGAGTGAATTTATATTTTATTTTTATATTTTTCTGAACAAAAAACAGTCGACTGAAGCCGTGTAAACTTTTAAATATTTATATTTGCAAAACTTTATAGCATTTCAGCTGATATTAAGAAAATTAATTATGTATGTACGTACTTACTGTTTTT
The DNA here is from genome assembly GCA_014170235.1 of Listronotus bonariensis. NCBI lineage: Eukaryota > Metazoa > Arthropoda > Insecta > Coleoptera > Curculionidae > Listronotus > Listronotus bonariensis. The sequence goes on along the minus strand of JACEGR010001541.1, from coordinate 27,674 downwards.
TGCGTGCAGATACCTATTTGAAATATTTATGGAAGTCTGTAGCGTAGCTAGTCAACTTGCTAACTTTTTGATGGTATTTATTTTCGCCAATATTTTTTTTTTGTAGAAAAAACCTAATTCAATAATTTGTAAGTCTGTATAACATTTTTGAAAAATTGCAGTGAGTACCCGTGGGTTAAAACAAATCCATTTAAAATTTAGTTGCTTGCTGTTTTTTGGAAAAACGCTTTAAACGCCGACCTTAAATTTTGGCTGCTGTTTTTTTATGGTAAATGCATATATACAGGATGAGTAAGAAATAGGTGGCGATCATCAACTTTAATTTTTTTTTATAGAGGCAAGTACTTTTATCACATTTTTAAATTCTGCATTAAATTCTAACTATGTTTCATGAATTATGTCCTATACCTCAAGTCGACAGTTGACGAGAAAATCACCATTCACTTCTTTCAAAATTTGTTTCAACTTACGTGCCATTAGGACATGGTAAATCAAATGCAATACCACTTTCAGTCTGTCATAACTAAGCTAAAACGGTTAACTTTAAATCAAGTAAGTAGGCATTAAAAAAAAGTGGAATACCCTTTTCAGTCTGTGCCATGATTAAGCTAAAACGGTTAACTTTAAATCAAGTAAGTAGGCATAAAAAATGGAATACCCTTTCAGTCTGTGCCATGATGAAGCTTAAACGGTTAACTTTAAATCAAGTAAGTAGACATAAAAAAATGGAATAACCCTTTTCAGTCTGTGCCATGATTAAGCTAAAACGGTTAACTTTAAATCAAGTAAGTGGGCATAAAAAAATGGAATACCCTTTTCAGTCTGTGCCATGATGAAGCTTAAACGGTTAACTTTAAATCAAGTAAGTAGACATAAAAAATGGAATACCCCTTTCAGTCTGTGCCATGATTAAGCTAAAACGGTTAACTTTAAATCAAGTAAGTGGGCATAAAAAAATGGAATACCCTTTTCAGTCTGTGCGATGATTAAGCTTAAACGGTTACCTTTAAATCAAGTAAGTAGACATAAAAAATGAAATACCACTTTCAGTCTGTGCCATAATTAAGCTAAAACGGTTAACTTTAAATCAAGTAAGTAAGGACATAAAAATGGAATACTCCTTTCAGTCTGTGCCATGATTAAGCTAAAACGGTTAACTTTAAATCAAGTTAGTGGGTTTAAAAAAATGGAATAACACTTTCATACTGTGCCATGATTAAGCTTAAACGGTTAACTTTAAATCAAGTTAGTGGGTTTAAAAAAATGGAATAACACTTTCAGTCTATGCCATGATTAAGCTAAAACGGTTAATTTTAAATCAAGTAAGTAGGCATAAAAATGGAATATCCCTTTCAGTCTCTGCCATGATTAAGCTAAAACGCTTAAGTTTAAACCAAGTAAGTGGGCACAAAAAATGGAATTAATCGCCTCTTGTTTTCTTACTTCTCCAGGTGGGGTAAAAGTTCAGAAAATTCTATTTATGGTCATAACTTTTGCAGTATTTCAGGGAAGGTTATCTTTAATAAGCATTGAATTAAATAATCTAAAACCATACATACACTAAATGTTAATATACATTTACGACAATATTATTAATTTATTAAGTGGTCAATAGAAAAAGTCTTACTCGAAATACCGCCTATATGGTACTAAAGTATTTGTAATAAAATGCTCTTTTAAGATATATGCTAACCCTCATTCTACTTAAAAAAAGGAGTTATGACCATAAATAGCGTTTTGTAAACTTTTTTCCGCCAGGAGAAGTCGTAAAAACAAAAGACAGTTATTTTAATTTTTCTTGACCTAAAGCCGCGCCCAGCAAAATTCGCCAAACATTGGTCCAAAGAGACCAACCTATTTGCGCCCTCCTTTGATGCAAAAAAACCAACAAGTTCTGAATCACCCCGAAATCATTCGCCAAGCCCTTGAAACGACGTAAATTCCATCCACGTCCGCGCTATGTGGGGCTATGTGGCGCGCTATTCGTTGCGGCTAATTGTTGCAAGTCTGGACGCACCATAACATTACCCGTTTTCTACAGACTAACCACGGATGTGGTTTACAGGAGGACTGGACCAAAAATTTAATTCTGATACCCCTATAACATTAATAAAGTCATTTAAAATGCTAATCTACTAAATGATGTTTTGCTTAAAAATGAAAAATAAAGGTAGGAAGAAATTGGAGAAAAATCATGTTCTTTAAGTTTTTGCGAACCCTGTATACAAAATCAAAATATTTTCTTCGTGGATCCTATTTGTTTTACAAGCAAAATTTTTTATGGAGAATGACTTTTTTCAAAAAATAAATTTTTGCTCCATTTGTCCTCTTGTAAACCTCATCCGTGGACAGTCTGTAAATTGAAATTAAGTGTCAAAAATGACATGTGATATGTAGCATTATATTAGAAATATCATATACAGTTGAAATAGGATAAAATATACCGGTGGTGCCATTTAAAATTTGAAAGTAGCTGTCATGGCAAAATGGCAAAAATCAGAGAATAGATTAAAAATGCAGATTCAAGTCAAATATCGACATACCAAATTTAATTTTTCTGTCTTAAACGGTCGCTGACTCGGCGAAAACCGCTCCGTCTGTTTTCAGTCTTAAGAGTTCGAAAAGGTGTGTTACCATTATGGCACTTTGGATAAAATAAAAGAAAAGAAGTTTTAAAGCAAACAAAATATATCCGCCATTCTAATGGAAAAAAATACTGGTTAGCTCCGGAGTAAATTTATTCCTAGAAAAAAACAAATATTAGAGGCATTGTTTTCTTTAAATTTGGAAATATTTTATTTAAAAGTATGACTTCTTTACGCTGTAACTACTTCATCCTAATCTAAAGCACATATTAAATCTAATACAACAGAAAAGTAAGAAGGTGTAAAATACTATGCTTCACTCAACTATTACCCAAGTTCAATATCAATGGATTTGCAATTTTATAAAATTCTAAATATGTGCTTTCATATTTACAAAAGGGTAAAGTTAAAGTGAGAAATTTAATTATATGCCTTAAATATCATAATTGAACGCCTATGACTTTCATTTATTACCATTTATACATTACCGTTGAAAATTATTTACCTAGCGGTTATTTAAATTATTAATTATTTTTTATTCAACAATAACAAGTTTACGTACGAACAAAACGACCACGTAAAGTGATTTCGATAGCGGCGATAACGACGACGCGTCCCAATGTTATACCTTTTCCGAAAAGTGAGATAAGCTGCATAAAGTTTGTTTGATGAATTTGGTGGCTAAATACAGGGTGTGGATAAAATATGTGATAGAATATTAAAAGCGACTAGGTGAGAGAGAAATAAAATTGCATTCTTTAAGATACCTTTTTTAAAGGGTGCACATAAAATTGCTTTTCTATTAATATTTCCATTAATGGTTTAGATCCAAAGACCGAAAAAAGCCCATTTTTCAAGATTTTTTTTCTAAAAAGCCCTTTAAATCTATCAACTTGAAATTTTGAACATATATTCTGTATACTTTTAACAATATTTTAATATATTTAATTTATCAAAAAATTCTTTTGAAAGCCTCTGTAGCCCAATGTCTGGGTGCTTCTCTAAAAAAGTGGATTTGCGGTGATCACTATATCTTTGGACTGGATCGTCTAAAATTAAAACAACCCAACGTACCTAGTTTCAGAAATGTATAATCTATAACTTAGGGAATGAGCAAAAAAAACAAAATGGCGGTTTTTCAAACACAAAAATTGATTTCGGGCCTCAAATTTAGGGTTTAAATTATTTACAAAAAACAAATATTTATGGCAAAAGGAAAAGTTTTGATTGCTAAAAAAATATATCTAAGAAGCTTGAAGAAAAATTTGAGAGCGATCGGTTCACTAGTTTTCGAGAAATCGTGATCACCGTTTTGAGAAAAACGTAAAGCTTTAAGAAACCTATACACTTTGTTGAACATTTTTTACAAATATGTACGCGTACACGTATTTCTCCGAAACTATTTGACTGATTAATTTTAATTTTTCAGAGAATATACAGCGTCTCCGCCTAAGTTCTCTACATATGGGAAACTTTTTATTATTAATTTTACGAAAAAAGGTATTCTTTAGAAAAAGTTCTGCAAGTTGTAAAACGTAAAAAGCAATCAATCAGATATTCTTTTTTTTTTCAGTAATGCGAATATAAATTTAAGTTTTAAGCTAAGTTGGGTAAAAATATATTTTGAACTTTGGCTACATTTTTACATCAAATGTCACGAGTCAGAGCTATCATTACTACCTACCTTTATTAGTTATACATAATAGAAATAAAAAAATATACTTTAGCGGTATAAAAATTCTTTATTAATAATAAAGCAAAATTAATTATTAGTTTTTGCGGCTTAAGTTTTCACCTATTTATTTTTTACTTTCAATTAAATAAAAAAAAACTTAATATATTCAAGGCTCTTTACACTGGTTGTAGGAAGGGAAAAAACTTATTTTTTTATCTTTGGAAAATCCACGAAGGCTAAAAACCTAAATACAAATGACCTGTGGGTATGTCAAGCGAGGTAAGAGGGAGTTTGTGAACACGGGACTTAAGTACTTAAACATTTGGAGGGAAAGGAAATACCTCCGCGGGCAGCAGGTTCTACATTCTGGAAACTCTAGGGATAAAGGAACGAATTAAGTGGGAGGTTCGGGGCCTGTCTAGTTGGACTATATGGGGATGCATATGTGCGGCACCACTCGTTTCTCTGTTCGGAACCGTAAATGGTGGAATTGTACTGGACAGTTCTTCAGAGCAGAAGCCATGAAGCTAAACTATCAATGGTTTTCGAAAAAAACATTTAAATTTCATTCGATTATCTCGAAAACTGTTTCCTATATCAAAAAAGTTCAAAAGGTCAAATCAAAGAGGTGATCTCCTTTGATTCCCACTGTTAAATAGCGTTTTCACACCTATTAAGACAAAAAAATACATTGCCCAAAATAACAAGGATATTCAAAATTTAATGAGATTTGTTGTGTAACTGTAGCCTCAGTTTAAAATAATCGATTTTTTACCCAGCTTACGATGACTGTAACTCGGAGGGCGCATTTTGAGTCATATTTTTATAAAAAAAGTCTTATTTTTACTTTAAAAGTACGCAAAGATACGACAGCATCGGACGGACGGTACGGATCGGAAAAAATAGTCGCACTGAAATTGAATAAAGCAGTGCACGTATGGGCGGATTTAAAAAATCGCGCGCAAATATAGCAACTTAAATAAAAATCCGGCTGATACCGTTCCATATATGTGCGATACAGATCACAGATTACGTTATTTAACAAGTTATTAAGCCGATTTCTACCTGGGGGTTTTAACCCAGGGTTTTCCGTCCCCAGTAAAAAAGCGATGACTCTTAAGATTCACCCATGACTCGCATGTGCGTGTGTGCCGTCAGATACCGTCGTATGTGGGCGTACCTTAAAAATGCGTCAATAAAATATTGAAATTAAATTTTAAATAAGACACTTTTAAAAACAAACCAATCACCCATTAAGAAAATTAATATTTTATGCCGTCTTTATTGTATCCAATAAAAAAAATCTTAAGTATTTTTAAAATTCTACAAAATACTATACACAATATTAATTTCACAAGTTTTTTTATACCAGGAAAGCCACAAATACTAAAAATGTACACTTGTGTTATACGTAAAACAATGACGGTATTAAAAAAAAAAAAATTGACAGTTTATTAGCTTGACTAGATGAATGTGGTCATAAAATTGCATAGAGGCAATTTACAGGGTGGCACCATTTTGTTGACCTTGCAGGGTATAGCGAAAACTAAAAAGATAGAACAAATCTAATTGCGCAATTCTGATTTCATTTCTTTTTTTAACAAATTTAATGGTATAAGTAAATCATGGATAGCTTGATTCGTTTTGGAGATACAGAGTGTTTTTTAATATTATTAACTCACTTGATATAAGAGTTTAAAAAAATGTATATAGAAAAGTTTTAGGGATTTTTGCGTAAAATTCAGTGCCGCACTTCTATTTTTTCCATTGACTTTTATTTTAAAGCTATAAAACAAAGTTGTTTTTTTAAATGGAACACCCTGTATATTTTATCACCAATAGAAAAGGCCATCCTAAAAGCCTTTAAAAATCCCACATTTAATATATTTAATTTGTCATAGTTTCGAAAATATGAGCTTCGAAATCTTAGTGCAAATATCTGCTAATTTTTATATTTATATGGTCATATTTCCGAAACTATTAAAAATAGATATGTCAAATGTGGTATTTTAGACTAGGTCATTTGGGCGCCATTACATCAAAAATTATTCTCATGTTTTTTTTTGCAAAATCATGTTTGGAATAAATGCTGATTACGACGATCCATGATGACAGTTCGAATTTTGCTCAGATTTTTTTTTGACTAATTTTACACTGAAAACGACTCTACATTTTTTCGAAAATGTAATATTTATCAAGTTAGGTATATTCATTTAAACAATTGAATTTGACCCAACTCTGCCCTGTACAGAATGTGTCAAAAAGTTTAAGGTTATTTTAAAAAATTAAATATAGCCTTAACCATATTCTTTAAGGCAAGCGTCTTGCGAACCTTTCATTTACGCATTACATCTGATAAAAAATAGTATTCATTCGTACTTTTACTAACATCTGGAAAACCTCTAGGTATATCAGTGATGTATTTAGAAATTAGTTCTGGGCGAGGAACTTATGATAACATAAACATACAAAAATGCATTTTTTAAAATAAAAATCCAAATACGGTTAATGGGTTTCCGCAAAACCATTTTTCAAACAGCATGTGTATTTTGAAAGACGAAGAAATATCATAGTTCTTTTGTATGTGATGTTGTGAAGTGGCGGGTTTACATATTTGCCGCCCGTAGGCTATTAATATTTATTTATTAATTTTTATTTAAGGGCTAAAAATAAAATGTTTTTTTTCAAAGTTGGTTTTTGGTCTAAAATTTTTGAGAACCAAAAAAAAGGCCCTCACTTTTATTTTTCTACTCTTACAATGTTTCTAAATCGAAATAAACAATTTATGAAGCAAATCTGCAGCCCTAGGCTCCAACCAACACTGATGCTGTGGAATTGCTGTGGTTGCCCATTTTCTCCAAATGGTTTTTTTATATAACAATGACTGGTAAAAAGTCCTTCTATATTTGTGTTATTTGACTATATCCAAACAGGTATCTAAACTGTGCCTTAGCAGGTATTACTTTACTGTACCAGTGCAGTAAAGTGATAGTTACGTTCAAAAAAGTATTAGTTGTTACTACACACAAAATAGTGTGTTCCTTACTGCAAAGTTTAATTTAATTTAATAATTGTCTAAAACGACCCACAGACTATGCAACTGGTTGTACGATAGGTTGTAGAACTCAATTAGATTCGAGCATCGAAAAGATAGTCACATAATTTGTGGCGTTGTCGTTCAAGTTGTACGAGACGGTTGGATCGTATGGAAGTTTGGATTTCCAAAAACCCATCGAATGACCGCCTTTAATTTACGACTATTCGCATAATGTATGCGCGCGTTCCTATTTTGTATTGACTTTCAGTCTACTGCGAGACTAAAGAGCGACGAGCGCCAAACGGGCGATCGGCCACAGATCGATTTTTTCAAAACATAAGACCTTAGCCAATAATAACAAGCGTAAGTGTCGAGGGGAAAGTATCTCTTTATGTGGCCGGTAGTGACTACTTTAAACCAGTTCATATACATTAGAAACGCCCTGCGGCAAGATCAAAGACAGCGCTCACACACTTTCCGCTCTACGCTGCCCGCTTACGCAGTATCGTGGCTGAGGCCTAAGGCTGGCTACAATATTCCTAAGCGAAAAACCTTGCCGCTGGCCGCTCGAAAGAAACAAATATTATCCGCGCTGGTTTAAAGACGCTGTTTACCACAAAATATTGTAGTCACTACCGCCAACATAAAGAGATTTGATACTTTCCGCTTGACGCTTGTTATCGTGGCCGAAGCCTAATGCATAAATTCAAGTGGCCACACCAACATTTTGCGGGCGGGCGAAATGGCGAAATTGGAGGGTGCAACGCGCGACAAAAGACAAATACTTGTTTAAATTTTCAGCGAGCAATTTTCAATTTTTAGATACTTTGTTTTTGTGTTTTACTTTAAATATTTAAAACTTAAAAAAAATAAAACGTGTAGCAACAATATAAATAAACAAAGGGGCTGTTTATATCTGAGATACATACAGTGTGTCCCAGGATAGGTGTTACAAGAGGACAAATGGACCAAAAATTTTGGAATTTTTTAAATGTCCTTTTGGGAAAACTGGTCGCATGGTCCAATCGGATAAATACAAAATTTTAGTCCGATACAGGTCGAGTTATAACTAAAAATATGAAAAATGACCAAGAGTGTACCTTTATCTTTAAAAATTAGGAGAAAATTTTATAAGTAAATGTTGTAGAGAATTAAATTTCAAAATTTAAAGTAAAAGATTCAAAGTAAACAAAAATTGTCAATTTTTACATTATGCATTAACAGTTTTTAAAAATATCTAAAATAATTTTAGATGTTTTTTAATTTAATTAATTAATTATTATTAAATTCTCTTTTAAATTTTGCTTCCACTTCTCCATTATTTAAGTTGTAATGTGTAATGTAAAAATTGGCAATTACATTTTTTTTACTCACATGTTTTACCTTTAATTTTGACATGAAATCAATTCCCTAGAACATTTACTTATACAATTTTGTTCTATTTTTAAAAATAAAAGTACCCAATTAGATTCTGGGCATTTTTATATTTCAAGTTATAACTCGCCCTGTATAATACCATTTGTTTTAAAATTCTGTATTTGTTTGTTTTAAACCATGCGACCAGTTATCCTAAAATTTAGTTTTAAAATTTAATTTTTTCTCTTGTAACACCTATTCTGGGAAATACTGTATACGGACACCTTTTGGCAAGATAGTTACTCTTTATACGATAATAAAATGTTCTTGATAAATTGTGTGTAAATTTAATTCATTTTTTCAACACAGCTATTAAACCAAACTACAACTTAAACTCATAATGATTTAGAGAATTTGATATTTTCTTAAATCAAAACATGAGTGGGGAAATTCTCCGAATTTATTTCTTATATTGTGAACACCCGGAATAGGGTTGCATGTAAACTTTTTGTTATGTATTTAATTATTTTGATATTGAAAAAAAAACATCTTAAAACAAATAATAATATAAAATCATTTCAAGGCTTAGACTTCGAACCTGCAAGGTAAATTTCTAGGTCAGTGTTTAGAAGTGTAAACAATTGAGTTCAAGTTTGCATTATACACAAATTGACTCAAGAAAGGGGATTATCAGAAAGAGTTAGAAAAAAGAATCATAAGAATTAAGTAGTTGAAGAGAAGTTAAGTGAAAAGTTAAGGTTTTTTGTTAAGCTGGTTTGGGCTTCCCTGGTTCGGGGTTGGTTTAGTTAAAAATACCCAAATAATTTCTATGGTCCACCGGTCAATGGTCAGAAGAAATAGTTCAATATGGTATATTAGTCCCAGTGTAGGAAAGTGGCCTTGTGTATTTTAAAATGCAACGTCATATATGGTGGAGGCGCCCCCGTTTCTAGTGACCTTTGTGAAACGCTGTGCCCGCCCCCAAGGCCTTTGGTAAAGAGGAAAAAATGCCATTTACAGTGTCATATGGAAACTTTTTATTATTAATTTTACAAAAAAGTTATTCTTTATAAAAACTTTGCATGGTCCAAAACCTAAAATACAATTATTAGATATCAAATTTTGTCAATCATCTACAAGGCTTGGCTAAATTGTAATACTTGCATAAAAGTAAAGTACCTTTACTTTTGCTACTATCACAAATTGTTATAAAAAAATGTTTAGGAATTAAAAATTACTTTTAAATATGCAATTCTTGTTCTTTTCAAAAACTCAATAATAAAAAAGTTTCCCCATATGACGCCAACTTACGTAGACAAACTGTATATGGTAAAGGCGTCCTGTTCCCTGCAGAAGAAGTTTGTTAAATTGCGAAGACAGGGAAAAAAGCTTTGCGTAGCGTAGCTGCTAGCTTACGTCACAATAATATTAAGATTATGTATTTCATATCTATGCGACATCTCCAAAATAATCTTGACTTTATATAGGGGTTACTCTGACCAAGGGTACATCGTAAAAATTAACCACTGGATGGATCGCATTAAACCTAATACAGTGCCCTTCTGTCCTAGAATTTATCGGATGCAGATAAACCGGTTCTATTTTTCAATTTGAGTTATTATTATTCTTTTATTGGTGGACACCGCGATAAAACTTTATACAAAGTGAAAGTGTATCATTTCCCAAATGGCAATAAAATCGTGCAAATATGTACGACTTATTGCTGTCTGTAATACTATGTCTATACAAGTTGGGTCGTTTCGTTTGAGGCAACAAATTGGGCAATTTCTTGTTCCAAAATAAAGTATATATTTAAATGTCCTAGGAAATTTTGAGCCATTTCAGAACGAATCATTTATTTTACCATAACCCCTAAAAAACAGGTTTGTCAAACTGCACTTTTATACGTACTTGTAACTATTCATTGAGGGGTAGATAAGGAACGCATTTGAATGAGATTTGTCACCGGCATATCGTTATCGTCGGCAAAAGTTCTATTAAATCGATTAAGTGCAATACATATATTACAGCAATTAGTAAATTTGTGTGTCTCTGTAAATAGTATATTTTTATACGGAAACAATACTGTATGTAAAAAATGTTTAAACAGAAGCATCTGTAACTCATGTAAAGCTGTCTTTTTTAAATATAAAAGTGTTATTGTTGATTATATTGAAAAATATTACTCAATGCGATTATCTTACCCACTAAGTACCAATTAGATATAACTACCATTTGGCAATATAACTGCTGATAGCGTTTCATTAGCATACATTTATACACTTTAAAATTTAAAATAATTATACCTAAGAGGGTTAAGAAATCTTGAATTTATTTTTTAAATGTAATTTATGTTATTACTTTACTTATATTGTTTGATTTTATACAGGTTGGTATTTTTTCATGTCTTGTTTATTTATTTGTTCTTTAGAACTTTAACCACATAATAATGTTACTCTGAGTTTGTTAATACGACTTTGTAAAAGCCGCTCAAAGTAAAATTTTATGATTGAGAAAATATCAAGATTTTAAACAACATTTGTGATAAAAATAAAAACCGTCCTTTTCAGATTCAATATTTTACTGGAGCTGTTCAGAAGTCATAGATATAATTAAAGACGTCAGTGAATAAAGGTCTACTTGATATTTTTTGTTATTCTGATACTTGTACTGCAATCCACTTGCGAATTTAATTTTTTTGTATATACAGGGTACTTTATTATGGGTAAAAAAAAAAAGGTAACATATCTCAGGAAGTAATACTCGTAGGACATTCAGAAATCAATTACGAAACTTAAGCGGGTGATTCTACTTGATCAAAATAAGGGTAGAGCTCCTTATAATTTTTTCCAAAATGTCATTTGCTTTCGAGTTACAAGCCGATAAAGTTTAATTTTTATTTTGGTTTTTCGCCATATTGCATTTATTTTTTAACCAATCCAGTTGATATTTAGCACGCAAATCAAGCTTTGCAGATTTTAAAATTTTAAGACAAAAGTACTTTTTTAAATATCGCCAGGGGCACTTTACCTAAAACTTAAAATTTATTTACATCATTACTTTTTTATTTTGACGGATATCGCAAACCTGGGGGCGCCATTTTATAGAGAATCAAAAACTTAAAAAATAAGGTACTCCTTATTAAAGTCGATAAACCTCACCATTTAGGCACCAACAGACATCAAAGTTTTTGAAAATTTTAATCAAATTACCTACATATATACAGGGTGTTCAGTAACTCAACCGACAAACTTAACCCAACTATTCTACAACAAAAAATAAAAGAATAAAACTTGATATAAACATATTCTGTCCTAAATGTCTTAGTTTTTAAACTACGGGGTGTTAAAATTATTTTTTAATATTTAACACACCGTAGTTCAAAAACTAAGACGTTTAGGACATAAGTTTATATAGAGTTTTTTTTTCATTTTTTGCTGTAGAATAGTTGGGTTAAGTTTATCGGTTAAGTTACTGGACATCCTGTATGTATGTAGGTAATTTGATTGAAATTGATAAAAACTTTGATGTCTATTTGTGCCTAAACGGTGAGATTTATCGACTTTAATAAAAAGAACCTTATTTTTTAAGTTTTTGATTGTCTGTAAAATGGCTCCCTCAACTTTGCAATATCTGTCAAAATAAGAAAGTTATGATATAAATAAATTTTAAGTTTCAGGTAAAGTGCCTTTAGAATCTGCAAAGCTCGATTTGTGTTCCAAATATCAACTGGATTGGTTAAAAATTAATGCAATATGGCTAAAAACCAAAATAAAAATTGAACTTTTAACGGCTTGTAACTCCAGAGGCCCTTAATTTGAATCGTTAATACAGAAAAATGTTCAAACCATAGGGAGAAGTGGTACATTTTAATATTTTAAAGTCCAACAATGTCCAACATTTATAAAACCACTTAATATTTTTTTTATTATGTAAACTGTTCAAATTCATTTTTGTCCTACAAATATAACTAGTAAAATTGTTAATAATCATGGGCTGCAGGACCTCGGCCAATAGCCATTTAACATAATGTAGAAATTTAAGTAAGAATGTGTTAACATTCTTAGCAATAAATCGATTAAATACAGTCTATTAACCGTCAAACTGCGGCGATCGACTTCTCGAAAAGTAGGCGTTGGAAAATGTTGCAAATTTGTTAACATTGTAAGGCCACTAGGGAATATACGACTATAATATTTTTCCTACGACTACATACGAAAAGAGCGAAATTTGCAGTTTTCTTTTGTAGAAAGGAGCATATTAATTTTTATTTTCGTCTCTAGGGATGAAAAAGAATGGCAGGTCGCCTCGTCGTGTGTCCGCGTCCGTCGAGAGAAAATAGAAATTACTTTGTTTTTTAGAGATGAAAGTAATTTAATTTCTACAGACGAAAATAAAAACCTTTTTTTTTAATAACAGGAATGTGTAAATTTTTGTGGTCGCGGGAAAAATAGCGTACATAACCTGTTAGAAAGAAAATTTCTTACGCTCGTGTGAAATAGATAACTTTCTTCTCTCGTTATGTAATATACTATTAATAGTTATGGCACTTTTATTTATCCCGAAAGTTAATGTCAACTTCCTTATGTTAAATGGGGCATCCTGTATATTTTTTAGATTCTGCGTAAAATTCGAAATATATCTTATGGACAATATCTTATAACTAATTACAACCAATTATTAATTCTTTTAAATTTTATTTCAAAAATAACATTTTCGGACCACCACATAACCAAAAGGCTTTAATACAAAATCAAAGTTGTGTTCCTTCCAGAGCAAAAACTTCTTACTGAACCGTATTAATATTTCAACAGTTAATAAATATAGGTTGGTCAAAAATCGACGTTAAAAGTTTCAGTAAAATTATTTTAAAAGTCTAAAGCCTACTTTTCGAGACATCGATCGTGGAAGTTCTTCGTGGTACACCCTATAGCAAAAATCCCAGTATTTCCGCAAAATATGAAAAAAAATGTATCAAATTTGTGTACTTATTAAGATTATTAAGAAAAGATTTTGACAAGTCAAAGGTATACCAGCTTTAAGGCGAAGAATCCATCTTGCTTACATATTTTGCTTTCACTATACAATTAATCTGTAAAACATGTGAAATGGGGCACCCTAACGCTATTATAATTGATATACGTATTTTAAATAGGTAAAAATGTGGTGTTTAGTCTTACTTCGTACAACTTCTTTAAATGTGTCTGTTTCGTAAAATAAATACACTTATTCAAAATTTTTATTACACCTAAACAAAGTAATTAAAATGCCTTGAAAAGCAAGTATAAATGTTTGTATACTCTTCAAATTTCGATTAGATAAATTTATAAATATTGGCAAGGTGAGAAGTAAGATCACCATTAGGGTGATTTATTTCCGCAAATGTTTTTCTTTTCTTTTAATGCTTAAATTTCAATCTACATGTCCAAAGAAAAATTCCCACCAAGTTTGAGCCTTTAATACTAATTTTAAGTACTTTCCATTTAAATTTAAAGTTTTCCCATTTAAAATACACGTAATTTTTTTTCAAAATTCTAATGCGTAGTCACCTTTTACAATATTTTAAATCGTTTTAATGGACTAAACGGCATATTTCAAACTCTTTAAAACTGCTTTAGTGTTTTTTTGTGCAACTAGAAAAATTATTTTACTCATTAAAAATATTATGGTAAGGAAATATGTAAGTACTCAACAATAAAGTAAAATTTCTTACGTTTTGAGCCTTAAAAGTAGTTGTAAATTTCTCAAATATTGCTAGAAAAACAATTTTTCATAAGTCAACCCCCTTTTTCTATTTATTTTTTTCGGTTTGCTCAAAATTGACGACTCCAACCGGAGAACCAGTTCGAGTTACACAAAAAACACTAAAACAATTTTATATAGCGTAATATACATATGCCATAATGTCCAATGTCCGTCAAAACGATTTACCATATATTAAAAGTAACTAAGCATTAGAAATTTGAAAAAAATAGGTGCATTTTAAATGGAAAAACTTTAAATTTAAATGGTAAGTACTTAAAATTAATATTAAAGGCTAAAACTTGGTGGGAATTTTTCTTTCTACATGTCAATTGAAATTTTGCTTGAGCACCGAAAAAAAAAAATTGCGGAAATTAATCGCCCTAATACTCTTAAAAATAATGCGAAATGAGATAATAAGCTGTTTACCTTTCTTTGTAACTTGGTATAACTAATAACTCCAGCGGATCGTACATCTATTGTTAAGTACAACAAAAATTGGGGACTTTCATATATTCGTTTTACCTCAACTAAACTTACAAGCTTAAGCATATTAAAAAATGTCATTTCAGGGAACAGTATTCGTCTTAGACTGTGTATATCTTAAAACGTTGACAGTCAACTCTCACATCGAAAAACAAGACGACATAGTTCATCATCTCAAAAATGTTCCTAGTTTGGGCAAAGCTTCAGAAGACAGACTATACAAACTAAGTTATCTTTTAAGGAGAGATTTTATCAGGGAGCGAGCATATTAATTAAAGAGGGAGACCTTATTAATAAGTTTTTTGTTATCACATCAGGTAAGTCTGATTTACGTGAGTTTTTCCAAACCCATAATGATTTACCTATTATGTCAAATACACGTACGTACGTAAATATACACGTCGTGCCACAAAAACTTCCATGGGCAATTTTTTCCCATGGGAAAAGTAAAATAAAAATAGGTTTTTTTCTTTTTATTGCCTCTCGATAAATATTTTTGTTTAATAAACTATAAATTTTGTAGGTAGTGCTACAATTTTAACCAAGGACACCAGCAGAAAACTAGAAAAGCTGTCCAGGGGTGACTTTTTGGAGAAAATATTTTTTGAAAGAAACAGTTAGCCTTTATACAATATTAGCGGATCCTCCTGGGTTGAAATGTTTATTGATCTATCGAAAAGATTTCTTTGAACACTATGTCCATTTAGAAGAATTTCTACATGGAAAATCAGATGGTGAGTATTATTTAAACTCAATATTGGAGACATTTGTTACCAGTGTACAGGGTAAAAATTAATGCCATGGAAGAATGCTGCTTAAAAAAATACTTGTATAAAAAGTCTTAATATTATTTTCACAAGGGTAGGTTATCAGTAATATGTTTTAATTTTGAGTAATCAATATATTTCAGCTTTTATTCGCTTAGTCTAATTTGTATACTGCTTGTCTACGTAAGTTGGCGTCATATGGGAAAGTTTTTTTATTATTGATTTTATGCTATTTTTCATAAAAGTTCTGCATGGTCCAAAACCTAAAGAGCAATCATTAGATATCAAATTATATCAGTCATCTACGAGGTTTGTCTAAAAATGTAATTTTTGCTTAAGAGTAGAGTACATTTATTTTTGCTAATAATAAAAATTGTTATAAAGAAAAGATATTTAGATTTTTAGAATTAAAAATTACTTCAAAATATGCAATTTTGTTTATTTACAAAAAACATATTTTTGATGTTTTTTTCCGAAAATGCTGAAAATTTAGGTTTGTACATTAATGCACTAATGTACAAACATAAATTTTCTCGATTTTCGCAGAAAAAAATATAAAAAAATACTTTCGGAAATAAAGAAAATTGTATAGTATATTTTTAATTCTAAACATCCTTTATAAATAACAATTTGCGATATTAGCAAAAATACAGGTACTTTACTCTTGAGCAAAAACTACATTTTTGGCCAAACCTCGTAGATAACTGATACAATTTGATATCTGATGATTTTATTTTAGGTTTTGGACCATGCAAAACTTTATAAAGAATAACTTTTTTTTAGTAAAATTAATAATAAAAAAGTTTTACATATGACGCCAACTTATGTAGACACACTGTATATTATTTTTTCCTTTTTAGTCAATGATAATAAAGAACTGATATATGGTAACATAGAATTAAAAAACCTTAAAAAATTAAAACTTTGGGCATAGGCGGTTTTGGAAGAGTGGAGCTTGTTCAAAATATTAAACATAAAGATGATTTATTTGCCTTAAAGTATATGAAAAAGTACGAGATTAATGGTCCAAGTCAAATTGATCAGGTAAGTCTTTTAGTTCAGTCAGTAGCGTAGCTCAGTATTTCGTTGCCAAGATCTATCTAATAAATCTATCTTACCAAACATGATTTGACACGAAATATCTACTTATGATAGTAAAAGAGTAGAAATGCGCGGTGGGAAAATTTTGAAAAAGATTTTATTTTTAACAAAAGTATTAGTTCTGGTTACACTCGCATGTAGTCCCTGGGCCAGTAATAAAATAGACTTCAAGATAAGAACACTTTTAAAACCTTTTTAGGATATGGAAGCGGTGCTTTAACCCAACCTGTCAATGTCAAATGTTTCGTGTGTCGGACTGGGCGAACGCGTCACTTTATTGTCGGACAAGTTTACCACAATGTTTTACAAGCCATTTCTAAACATGTGCCAAAAATGGTAAGGGTTACAGTCACGAAACTCGTCCATTTCGATACCCGAAACATGTGTTTGAGCCTTTTGGTTTCATGACTGTAACCTTACCATTTTTGGCAAAATGTTTCAAATTGCATGTAAAATATTGTAGTAAACTCGTCCGAAAAAAATGTTAAGCCTTTGGCCAGTCCGACACTTAAAACATTTGACATTGACAGGCTGGGTTAAAGCGCCGCTTCCATATATGGCGGTATGAATATTCGTGGTAGACTCGTCAAAAGGCGTTAAAAGTGTTGTTATCATTACTGGCCCAGGGACTACTGGCTTAAAAGATAATTTGCCTTCTTTCGCTATATTCAGTCTTAATTTTTAGGTATACAATGAGAAAAATATACAAATTGTTTGTGATAGCCCTTTTATAGTTAAATTGTACAGAACTTTTAGAGATTCAAAATACCTTTATTTTTTATTGGAGCCGTGTATGGGTGGTGACTTATGGAATTTACTAAAGCGACAAAAGATGAAAAGTTTTGATACTGATGCCGCAAAATTTTATGCTGGTAAGAAGTTTATAAATATTTTTTAATATTAAATTTCTAATGTCATAAATTTGACATTTGCAAGCTGTTACAGAATGGTGGTAATACAATTTAAGGGCAAATACCACATCTGAAAAGGTAACAAGAGTTTCTATAAACATGGGCCCAGAAATTTTTCATTTTTATGATATTGGGTGTTTAAACTATTCAGCTTTAAATTGTTTAAAGGTTTTGTTGATTATAACTAGTCAATTAGTAATACATGTGCTCTATGTTAACATTAGTCTAATTTGCTCTCATATCTTTAATTGTTATCATTTTAGGTAGTAAGCAAAATAGGTGATATTGCTACCTAATTATTTATAAAAAGAGAAGGGTAATGCCAAATCAACATCGTTTTCTAAATATGATTCTTTAGCCAAAATCACAATTTTTTAGTCACATATGAGTATAAAAATATCTAATATGTACGTAAAATTAAATTTTTAATAATCAAATCATCTCATCCGATAAAAAATTCGTAGTAGGCTATATATCGCGTATGCCATTGGTTGACAAAGATAATGTGTCACAAATTGGAAACATTAAATTTATTGTTTGTATTATCATAAATTCACAAGTAGGTTGTTTTTAAATGTTTTTCAGTGATATATCAATAGTCGTAGAAAAAGTATAGCATGCAACTTGCACGGAAAACTTACGGCGTTAGCGCGGCCTGGACGCATTGGAACACGTTGTAATACATTTAACCCTTGCCTAACACTTAAACGTCCATAACGTCCTGTCGCCGCCCCACCTGGCGTGTCACAGACTTGTTTTCATATTGACGCGCTCATAACCCGCTGCTGACCCATCCCGCTTGTTGTTTTCCGAAAGCTTGGCGCTCAAATTGACATTTAGAGCTGTCATTAATGTCAAAAATGCAGACCTTGATAATATACGATCGTTTTAAATTTCATTAGAATATTCCAAACGGTTTAGATTTTAGAAGAGAGGGACGGACTATAGGACCTCACTAGAAAATTAATACTTTCTGCTAAATTTCCATTTTATTTTCCAATGTATTAGATTATTTTGTCGTAAATCATCAAAAAATTGTATACCTGTGTTTAATTTTAGGTTGCATAATAGAAGCGTTTAGTTACCTCCACTCAAGAGACATTGTGTACAGAGATTTGAAGCCAGAAAACGTCATGGTATCATCGAACGGCTACCTCAAGTTAACAGACTTTGGATTTGCGAAAATCATTCGACCCGATGAGAAGGCATTCAGTTTTGTAGGAACGGCTGAATATGTATCACCAGAATTAATACAAAATATGCCCCATGATAAAGGTGTAGATTACTGGGCTTTAGGCGTATTTATTTATGAACTTTTAGTTGGAAAATCGCCCTTTAGAAACGCAGAACACAACGATCTCAAAACGTACAAAGCCATTTTGAAAGGAATAGATTTTGTTACCTTTCCATATATAATATCTCCTAGAGCGAGAAATTTAATTAAAAACTCTGCAGGCCTTTATCAATGGACAGATTGGGCTGTATGAAAAATGGTGTGAAAGACATTCAACAGCACCCATGGTTTTCTAAATTAGACTGGGAAAAGCTAAGAAGGCTGGAATTAGAACTGCCTATACGGATCAGTTTGAATGGAAACACTGATACGAGATACTTTGAAAACTTTAAAGAAGAGCCTGTTCATGTTATTGACGATTTTTCTACCTGGGATATAGACTTTTAGAAAAACATTTTCAGCTATATAGTTTGAAATACATTTAGGAAAGTAAAAATAAATGTATCTCAAGTATTTTCACAAGCTTGGGCATCATGGATTTTGAGTGTAAATAGTAAAACTGAATTTTTGTAAAATCGTCTTGCCTTTAATTGCATTTTTTTTTACTCCGCAAAACTTCTATTTAAATATGTGACTGCCATAACTGAAGAACCATAATATATGGAAAACTTTAATTTATTATAGATAATTTGTGGAAAAAAATCAAAATGGAACTAAAAAAATCATTTATTTTTGTAGTTTACTATAGATTACCAGAAGTATTACTAGACATTTTACTAAAATATTTCTAAACGAACACTTTACTAGTAAATAAACTGCAAACCTTAAGTGAAAAGAACTATCTGATTAAAGAGTGTTAAAAAGGCGACTAGTTTGCTAATTTATTCTTTATTTGACTAAAAATAGTTATTAATGCCGAATACTTAATTTGGATGACCATGTACAGATAAGTTGAGTTAAATCACGATATTTTAGGTACAAAAATTTTGCTTCTTGTTGCAAAGGCCATTTCCGAATACTTTGTGTATATTCCAAATTGGCAGACAAAAATCCCTACACATTCTTTAATTAATGCAAATAAAAATGTAAACATACAAAAACTATTTATTATTATGTTCTAAAACCTAATTGTAGCAGCTAAATTTAAGACGTTAAAATGTAAAACAATTTTTAAATAAAATTGTAAAATTTATGTTAAAACATTTTTTGCAAAGTTTATTTAAATATTAGATGTGTAATTTTTCTGTGAAAAAAAAATGTAAAATAAAATGTATCCACAATTTAATATGTGATATTATTTTAAATTGATAAAGTATTTTAATAAGTATTTTAATATTTAATAAATGTGTTATTACTTAACATTCTTTTATTTTATAATTACTTATAAACAACCTTTTTTAGATAGACTTCCTGTCAAACAAGATAACCTGTCAGAAGTAAGATAAGCTACTACTTAAAATAAGTGGTTACATTGACAATAATATGTAAAAAATAAATAATAAAGCAAAAGGCTCCTGTATTTACTCTTATTTCTGTAATTAAGTGGAACAGAGGTTAAATTTAATGTAGGGCATGCCATAGTTGTTTGTATACAGGGTGTTTCAGAATAAAAAAGGATGTGACTTCCTTTGTTATTTTATGAAGAAGAATTGAAATAAACCCAAGGCCCACATGTCTTAACTTTTAAGATATTGGGTAAAAGTTTTTTTTTCCATAATGTGTGTGATACCATGCTAAACATTTTGTACTAACTTCAAACCCAGCCACTATAAATTAAGCTTCCAAAAATATACTCATAATTTTTATTCAAGTAAATTTGATCTTTTAATTTTCTTTTTCACCAGATGATTTTCGCACCAACCTTTTATTATATTTATAAGAGCAGAATAGTTCTTCATAATGTATAAAAGTTTTAATTTTCTTAAGATGTTAAATAAACTGTTTAATTTTATTCTGGGGAAAAGCCAAATAATAT
This sequence comes from Listronotus bonariensis, assembly GCA_014170235.1. NCBI lineage: Eukaryota > Metazoa > Arthropoda > Insecta > Coleoptera > Curculionidae > Listronotus > Listronotus bonariensis. The sequence continues at coordinate 6,805 of JACEGR010001541.1, read as the reverse complement.
TTTGTGTACATTCAAGGGGTGATTCCTGATGTAAGTTTATAGAAAAAAGTTCCTGTTAACATATGTTTGGAGTTGCTTTGTTTCTGAGATACAGAGGGTTAAAGTTTAAAAAAAAGTTTATAATTTTTTAATTATCCTTAAACTGATTTGGTTTAAATTTCGCATGGTTGTTTGAAGTAATAAGGTGCTTATTTAACCAGAACTAAATGTATACCACGGACTTTTATTGCAGTTTTTAATTTTTTTCTGACTAAGCAATTAGGTAAAGATGCCACCGTTTAATTTCTTGTATTTTCTTTTTATCTAGCTTTATTTAAAAAAACTAAAAACACTTTGTGTAGAGTTGGTTGTTTTTATTTCTGATATAACTTTGAAGATTTAATTTATTTATTTTGGTTATTTATTTATTTATTTTTAAATGTGTGACAATTTTAATTTTAATGGCATTCTTTCTGTCTATTACCACTTTGTGTAACTAGTTTTTGATAGTTGTCCTGTAATAGTTTTAAAGAAATAATTTTGTTTAGCTGTTGGCTTTTTCAATAATTTTGATCACTTTGCTATAATAATAATAATAATAATAATATATTACCAAAATTTTACAAGTTATACATGTGTTTATTATTCTACACTATTAAAAATATTCTAAGTTATTGTTTGAGTACCTAGATGTATTGAAGCATCTGTATGTACTCATGTGTAATAGTTAGCTTATATTGCCAATATATACATATAATACTTATAATCTATAGTTATCACAAGGGTATCACAACCCGACAAAAAAAAAAGAGTAAAACAAATAAAACGTAATACCAGTCACTACACTACAACAGAGGATAGCCAACAGATAGGTTCCTACCACAATCTGCAAAAAGTATCAAGATTTTCATAGATATATTTCTTACTTAACTTATTAAATCGTTTTTTATTTTTTATTTCCTTTAATTGTTTTGGTAGTAGATTATAAAATTTGGGTGCTAAGTAGTCTATGAATTTTAAGTTAATGGTTCTGTTACTCACTGGCAATGTTAAATTATTATTTGTATTTTGTCTAGTTAAATGGGTGTGCGTAATGTGATTCTGTATTGTTTTTCTTGAGTTTATAAAAGCACATACGGAGTGTATATAAAGAAGTTTTAAATTGCCAACTTCTGCACTATAGAGTAGATTTGTGGAATAAAGTCTATTTTTTTATATGCAACCTTTAAGATGTAATTTTGTATAGTGCCTAGTGGCTGTATATTTTTCTGGTAGGCTCCACCCCAAATAATTATACCGTATCTAATTAAGGATTCCACCAAAGCTTTGTACACTTGAATAATTAGTTTTCTATCAAGAAATTCTCGCAGAATATAGAATTTATGTATAAGTTTACGTATTCTTGTCGTTAGATATACAATGTGTTCAGTCCATTTGAGGTGTTGATCCACTATAATACCCAGGTATTTAGTTGTTTTTACCGAGCAGATTTTAGAATTTAGGTCATTGTCTATTATGAGTTCATCAAATGTGGGTCTATTTGAATTTGTTATAGAAAATGCGATATAGTTTGTCTTTTTTATATTAAGGGAAAGTTTAAATGTATCTAACCAATTTTTTACCTCTTGAAAGCCATTTATAGCTTTAATTTTTACATTATCCCAACTTGTATCTGCAAAAACAAGAGCTGTATCATCTGCGTATGATATTATTTTGCCGTTAATTTTTAGGGAAAGCAATGAGTTAATGTAAGTTATGAACAGTATTGGACCAAGTATGGTCCCTTGAGGTACCCCCATTTTGATTTTTGTTGGACTACTTATGGTGTCATTTATTTTAACAAACTGACATCTATTTGTCAAATAACTCTTGAAAACATCCAACACTACACCCCTGACTCCATACCCTGCCAACACATCGAGCAGTTGCCCATGGGGCACTGTGTCAAAAGCCTTCGACAGATCAAGGAAGATAGCAAGACATTTTTGCTATTATTCAAGGCATCTGTAATCTCTGAAATCAAGCTATACTGTGCATCCGCAGTGCTCAAGCCCTCCCAAAAACCATACTGACCTTCCGAGAGAATATTACAACTTTTATAAAAGTCTATAAGTCTATCCTTTAAGCATTTTTCAAATATTTTCGCAAAATTATTTATTAGGCTTATTGGGCGATAATTTTGAATATTTTTTTGAACCAGCTTTATAAATAGGAATGATTATTGACTGCTTGAACTGCATAGGCACTTTACCCGTTTTAAAGATTAAATTTATTATATGTCTTAAAGGTTTCAATATTTCTAGATGAACATATTTTATTAGCTTTACAGAGACGTCATCCTTGCCCGGGGAAGTATCATTTTTCAAAGATGAGATTTGTTTTATAAGATCATTTGTAGAAACGGGCCTTAGATACATGGTAGCTTTAATATTTTGTTTAATTTTAATATTTTTTTTGGGGTCTTTTATATTTTTTTGCATTTCAACACCAATATTGGCAAAGTAATCATTACAGTAATTAACCATTTGCAGGTTATCTTTAAAGGTATTGTTTTTATCATCAACAAGGGTGAGAGGGCCATTCTTAAAGTTGGAATTATCATTTGTGGCATCCTTTATTATTTCATATATTTTTCTAAGATTATTTTTATTATTCTGTATTTGGTTACTATAATATCTGTATTTTTGAGTTTTTATTAACTTACTTAACTGATTCCTATACTTTTTGTATTCTGCCTCTAGAGTAGGGCTAAAATGCTTTATTAATCTCTTCTTTAATTTGTCCCTGTGTTTTATAGAAGTGATCAATCCATCGGTTATCCAGGCTTTTATTTTTTTGTGCTTAGATTTTTTTAGGTTAATTTTTTTGTACATTCCTTGGATATATCCTGAAAATAGGTCATAAATATGTTTAATGCCTCTTCAGAATCATTACTTTCTAGAACATTAGTCCAGTCCTGTGATAGAAGCTTTTGTTTAATAAGTTTATAATCAGTGAAGTTAAAGGCATCTTTCTTGATGTCAGTTTTATCGAAATTGTGGCCCTTATTTAGTGTTATGTTAAGCATAATGGGGAGGTGGTCAGTAGTGTCCGAGTCAAGTCTAAAGGACTGAAAAAGCATTCCATTTATCTTAAGTTTTCTTCTTAATTTTTTTAACTTTCTCGGAAACAACGCAAATCATAGGAATTTTTTTGCATAAATTGACATAAGAAATTACCTTTTAAAGTATACTATAGTTAGAAAAAACCCTGTAAAAAAAGCATGATAATTGATAGAAAATGACTTTTGAGTTTTTGAACACATCTAATAAAAAATCTTTAAATAGTAAGGTAAAAGATTTAAAAGTGCGAGTCTTTAAGTCTTTAGCTGATAAAGCGGAAAGATTTACAATTATTTTTAAGGTCCATACCTCTTCCACAGGACTATCTTCTAAAATCCAAGGCCACTCTTTACAGTATTATTAAAGGTTCTGTTAGCTCTGTAAAAGGCACAACTAGGAACAAAAAACTCTACTTGCTTATTCTAGGTTTGAAATCAGTCAGCCAGGGCATTTATAAAAAAAGTATTTACCTGAGCTGTGTGAAGGAGTCAGTAAGTTTATTTATGCCATTTCAGGTTCTATTAAAAGTGTTTATAGGGATTTATTTACCTAAAGATATCTATCAAAAATTGAGAGAATTACAAGAAAAATATTTTTTAACTGTAGTGTCTTCTACCTACAAACTGTGATCAAACTAACCATTAAAAAGTAATTATACCGGGTGACAACAAAATCACTATCCAGCAATTCATTTCCGGAACTACTGGACCTATTATAAAAATTCTTTCACAATCAGAAAGCTACACTATTCAGAAGTGTTATAGACAATATTTTACTGATTAAACAAAAAATTCAGATATTCACGCCCAACGAAGTGGGCACGGGTCCGCTTGGTTTAGATATAATAGCATCCGTAGTATAGTATATAGTACTTCCGGTTTAACTGGATAAACTTTGATTTTGTTAAATGGAACACCATGTATATTTTTAGGATTTGAATTCTACAGGTCATTCCTGATATAAAACCTTAAATAAATCCATAACTTACATTTTTGGTTTTAGAGAAAATGGCGTTTGAACATGTCAAAACGACCACACAATTTGCAGTTTTATGGAAAAACAAATGAACAACACAAAATTTAAAATACTGAAAATTCTTTTAAAAGACTCTACCTTTAGAGGCCATTATAATACTACTTCCTGTTTAACCGAAAGTGCTGTAAAATTTTAACTTCTAAATATGATAACCCTGGTAATTTTCATGGAACACCCTACATATTTTTAAGTTTTCAATTCTTTAAGTTACTTCTGATATAAAACCTATAATATAACCTGATTCTATGAAACTGTTTATTGTGAGGTCGTTTGGACCTTTACAAATTCTGTTTTCTCTAAAAATAAAAGAGATAGGTTATGGGTAACCTAAAGGTTCTATGTTAGGAGTAACTTTAGAATTAAAATTTTAAAAAATATACAGGGTGTTTCTTTTAAAATATAAATTTTTATTACTTTCGGTTAAACTGGAAGTAATAGGCAAACAATCTTATATCCAAAATTGGCATCTTTTGACGCACTATCACATCCTAAAATTTATAAGGTATGCTCTTTCACTGAATAAAATAAAATGCTTGATAGTAATTTCGTTTTCACCCAGTATACTTAAAATTAATCTGTCCAAGACATTTATTGTTGAAAATTCATCACTAAGTATTAATAAAATCTAATATTTGCTTCTTTTTTATTATTAAATAACTCCGCTAAGTAAAGCCATTGCCATCTTTTAGGTAAGTAGCAAAAGATGTGCTACTTAATAACTAGTTCCATAAAAATAAAAATATATGTGATATGATATAATTCTTAAATAATATGGATCAAAAAACAAAAATTACTTTATATACTTTAATTATTTCTATACAGAAAATCACCTACTTTTCAGTACCTACATTTAAATCTCATATTAAATTAAAAAATAACCGTAATATATAAACAGCAAAATGCTTTAGTGCCAAAAGAAAGAAATGTTTTAAATAAACTGTTACAAAAATAATGTCCATATGAAACACTAAGTACAAACAAGGAAATATTTATTCAAAATGGTTTTATAAGGACATAACTTGCAAAATACTATTTGAAGTAAGAATTATTGAACATATTTTCAAAAGTAATTATTGCTACATTTTTAAAAATAATGTATTTAAATGATTTTAGGTTTTTGGTTAAACAACATAATATAGCATACACATTTTATAAAAAAAACACATTTATTTTCCACTGTAATAAAAGAGTTACCTTACATTTAAGTTTTTTTACAACTTACATCCCTTCAAGCCTTAATCTACCTTATTAGTATCTTGGTGGTCCAGGCGGTCCACCTCTCATCATGCCAGGTGGTGGTCCCCTCATGCTCATTGGTGGTGGTGGTCCTCCTCTACCCATTCCCATAGCATTGGGTGGCATGCCCATCATACCAGGTGGGGGACCACCCATCATGCCAGGTGGTGGACCACCCATCCGTGGTGGGCCATGGTTCATTTGGGGTGGAGCAGATACTTGACCTAAAAATTGGTATGTTTTAGTAATTAAATAATGTAGTTAATCACCTATTAATTTCCAAAAAAATTGAATAGGTGTTACGTGTTCCACTGTTTTCTTAACCAATAACAGTAATTATTTAATTCCTTAAAATGAATACTTGCTTAATACTGTCAATGTTAGTACCTGTAAAATATATTAAATATTGCATTCTAATTATGACATCATTGAAACAATTAATAAATTTATTTCAAACTTTAAATAAAAATAAAATATTACCTCTTCCTCCTGGAGTCATAACCTGTTGAGAAGGCCCTCCAACTCCTCTTACAGGCCCTTGTAGACCTACAGGAACTCCACTCATTCCGGCTGGCATTCCACGTCCTGCTGCTCTACCAATACCTAAAGAAAAATAATTGTTTGCCTAAACAGATATTTATAAAACAATAGCTAATAAATGAGGGGTCTAGTCTCTAAGTGTAAAATATCTATTTATACTTTTTAATAACACAGTGAGATAAATATCCCAATACCTACTTGGTTGTATTTTTATATTTAAATTACTTTTTGGGCCATCACTACATCCATAAAAGTGTTCAAACTTGAGAAAATATGCATAACATTTAATGTCTAGGTTCTTTGTTGATTTTTTATTAGATATAACATACAAATCTAATTTTGGAGACCGTACACTTTGAAACTAGCCCTCTCAAATGTACCATAGATTTTTAGACACTTTGCAACTAAATGACATAAAACAGAAGTGATTTCTGTACACTTCAAAATAATAGAGATCCCTACCTGGTCCAGACGTTGCTCCTGGAATAGGCACTCTAGGAAGCCCTTCTTCGGGAGGTGGAGGTCCCTCAACTGTTAGAGACACAATGCTCTCTCCACGTAAAAGTACAAATCCTAAGACCCGTTTCTCCTCCCTTTCTACTTTTGAATTTTTGGGTTTTATCCTTCTAAATTCTTCACAATCACCCAATATCATATTCATGTGTTTATCAAATGCTTTAAAAGTGCCTATAAACGTTCTGGAGTCCTGCAGGGTGATCCGCACACGATAGTTTATGTGCTGGATCATTTTGTTGTTCTTTCCGATCGTCTAAAAAGTGCAAAAAAATCTTAGTAAAGAGATGAAAGGATAAAATGGACAATAACTCACCATTTTTGTTAATTTTTGCTGGACTTTTTAACAAAAAACAGCCCAAACGCTTGTAAACGTCGGCTAACCTCAAATTTCGGCGGCA